>RXON01001621.1:0-72239 GCA_009667805.1 Leptobrachium leishanense
TTCATCATTGTAACTAGGGATGAGCCGAACACCCCCGTGTTCGGTTCACATTCGAACAATTTCAAATGTTCGAGTTCGAACGCGAACATGAACCGAACCGAACTCAATGCAAGTTAATGGGACTCAAAAGTTCGAATTTTAGAGTGCCCTCCAAGAAGGCATATGTGAAGGAACCGTTCCCTTCCGTCTGTCCTGGCTCTCCAGACACCCCTTCGTTGCGGTCAGCCCGGCTACTGGGAGCTCTGTCCTCAGTGCCTCGAGTGACTTGACGTGCCTGCTTCTGTTTCTCTGCCCTGGAGCCGTTAGGAACCTCCAGAAGGCCGCTCTCTGCCTTCTGAGGGTGAGTGTGGAGTGTAGCGTAGTTTGTAATAAAGACACCAGGCGCGGCTGTATGCTTTAAACAGGATTCTCTCTCTCTGAGCTCTGAGAGTTCTCTGACTTTTTATGAACAACCACCATTTATGCTGAAGTCCAACAGTCATAATTTGCATACCCATACTAATTACATTAGGTCAGTTATTTACAATAAACATTCTTTACATTCTCTAGCCTTTCAGCTCACACAACATTTGTATATCCATTGTTCTAACACATCAGATTAAACACACACTATCAGAGATCCCTTGAATTAAACATGCAGCTAGATAATGGGAAAAGCCCTGGTGCATAAATTACACAGCAGTAAAGCTTGTTTACTGGCTATACAAAAACACATTTACCTACAGGAATATAAGTATTTTTAAAACCAAAGTTACGCCATTTTACACTAAACTAAATTAAACTAAAACCAAATGATGTAAAATATATTTAAAACCACACGATATAAATGAACATTAAGTCTCTTGGGGTTTGAAGCATGGAGCGTTACATCAGCTCCATGACATATGTCCCCCCTTCCAGAACGGCAGGGCAAACTTAGATCCCAAACGGATCTCTTGCCACTGACGAGACTTCTCACCTTGTCCTTTTTTTCTGCGCCATCCTCAAAGTTCCAGGGTGCTGGTGCACAAGCATCACCAGTGTGGTCCGACGGTCGCCACAGGGTATGCGTGGGTGTGGGTCCATAGTCTGTCGGGAGGAGGCGAACCACCAGGCTTCTCCACTTGTCCTCGTAAACTAGCCCGCTGTCCGAGGGGTGCTCCGGGCCCCAGCGTCGGGCGCCCCGTTGGTGCAGTTGGTGGCAGGTGTCCCCTCCTGGGGAAGGGTTATGCCGTCTGGGAGGGGTACCGCCTGTACCACCTCCGGGGGTATCACGCACCCGGGAAAAACGCGGGCCACTTGCACGCATCCCGAGCGCTCTGGTCAGCTGCTGGAAAAAGTAGTGGCTGTAGGGGGCCTCCGGACCAAAGGATGGGAAAAGTGGGCAGAGTTGACAATGGCTCTGCCCCGTAGCCAGCGCTTCTGCTGGAGAAGGGTCTCTGAGCAGGAGGATGGCTTCCTCCCTCTCTGGGGAAACCAAGTGCTGCGGGCAAGTCAACCCGGGGGTATCAGCCATCGGCTCCTCGGGGTAGGCAGTGGAGAGTGGGCAGAGGCCAGTGGTGCTCTGCCCCGTGGCCAGCTCTTCTGCTGGGTAGGGGTCTCCTTGTGGGCGGAGGGCATCTTCCATAATGAAGGGAGCCAGGGGTGTGTGGAAACAAGCCCAGGGGGATCCTCAGGGGGATCCGGGGAAACAAGCAAGGGCTGCGGGCAAAGCAGCCTGGGTAGATCATCCATCTGCGCCTCGGGGCAGGCTGTAGAGGGTGGCATTGCATTGCAGAATAAGGGAGACCATGCAGCGTAGGTTGGAGGTGGCATTAGCTTCCGAGTCTTCCTTGTCAATGAGGAAGATGACCCCATTGTGCACTTCCTCATCCCAGCCATGTACTAGTCCTTGTGTTTCTGGGCACACAAAACCCTCCCTTGAGGAATCCCCACCTTCAATGCCCCCCACTACTTAATTATTCCTCCTCCTCCTCATCCTCCGCCTGTCTGATCTGAGGAGGACCCGCTGGAATGCTGTGTGCAGAAAGGCTCGCACCTTCAGAGCTAGGGAAGGCCTCCTCTTCCTCCTGCTGCTCTGCCTCTAGAGCCACATCTATAATTCCCCGCAGAGTGTGCTTCAGCAGGAACACTAAAGGAATTGTGTCACTGATGCATGCACTGTCCCTGCTCACCAGCCTCGTTGCCTCCTCAAATGGTGACAGTGCAGTGCATGCATCCTTGATCATCAGCCACTGCGGGGGGGAAAAAAAAACACAAGTTGACCTGAACCTGTGCTTGTGCCATACTCACACAGGTACTCGTTGATGGCCCTCTGCTGCTCGTGCAGATGCTGCAGCAATGCTAATGTCGAGTTCAGCCTGGTGGGCATGTCACAGATCAGATGGTTTGTGGGAAGGTGGAATTGTCTTTGAATTTCTGCCAGGCGAGGCGAATACTTGCTGGGAATGACCGTCTGAAGAGGCTGCAGACTTTTCTGGCCTGGCTGAGAAGCTGTGCCAGCCCTGGGTACCTGGTTAGGAAACGCTGTACCACCAGATTTAGGACGTGTGCTAAGCATGGTACAAGCGTCAACTTACCCAGACGTAGGGCGGAGAGAAGGTTGCTGCCATTATCACAGATGACCATTCCCAGCTGAAGCTGGCGTGGTGTTAACCATCTCTGCACCTGCCCCTGCAGAGCTGACAGAATTTCTGGCCCGGTGTGACTCCTGTCCCCTAAACAAACCAGCTCAAGCACAGTATGGCATCTTTTTGCTTGATCCATTGCGTAGTCCCTGTCAGGCGTCAGTTTAACTGCCACTTTTCCAGAGACAGAGAAGGAGGAGGAAGAGGGAGAGGGAGAGGTGGTGGTGGAGCAGACAGACCTCATACAAGCAGCTTTCAGGAGGCGTGGTGGATGAACAAGCTCTAGCACAGAGCCCCGTCTTGAATCCCTCCCAGCTGCAATCAGAGTTACCCAGTGTGCCGTGAAGGAAATGTAACGGCCCTGTCCATGCATGCTGGACCACATGTCTAAAGTCACATGCACATTGCTGCTGACTGCCTTTCCCAATGACTCCATAACATTGTCTTCCACGTGCTGGTATAGTGCTGGAATGGCCTTCCGTGAAAAGTAATGGCGTTTTGGAACCTGTCACTGTGGTACTGCACATTCAGCAAATTCACAGAAGGAAGCAGAGTCCACCAGCTGTAAAGACAGCAGCTGTAATGCGAGTAATTTTGCTAAGCTGGCATTTAGATGCTGTGCTTGGGGATGGTTGGGACTATATTTTATTTTACGCTGCAGTAGCTGGGGCAACGTAATCTGACTGCGTAAATTTTCAGCTGATGGGATGCTGTCACATTGTGAGGTTGGACCTGGTACATCCATTACTGTAGCATCATCCCTGTCAGTGGAGGTTGGAGTCAATGACATGGCAGGACATATAGTGGGGGTAGAGACAGGTGAGGAGGACCTACGCAAAGTTTTGCGCCAACGGGATGCACGGCAGGTGGTCATGTCGCCTCAAGCACATGGTTCCCAAGCGTCCGGTGTCTTTCCCACGCTTGAGCCTCATCTGACACATTACAAATAGCAACGGTGTGGTCTGCTGCACATTTATTAAAGAACTCCCAGACAGCAGAGTTCCTGGATGTGTGCTTTGAGACAACAGCGCTCTGCACTTGAGCAGCTCTGACATCGGATGCCTTGGACTGGCTAGTGCTACGGTTGGTCATAGAGGACGTTGTGCCTCGTGTTTGTTGTGCCTCCTTCTCCCTTGACTCCTCTGTTCGATCAGGCACCCAGGTGGAGTCAGTGACCTCATCATTATTGTCATCACCCCCTATCTCCTCATCACTGGAGAAAACTTGGCAGTATGCTGCAGCTGCTGGGGCAACATGAGTGCCAGTTATTTGTGTGTCACTGGCACCCCCTTCCTCTAGGGTGATTATACTCCCTTCCTCAACCTCCCAGATTGAATCAGAGCACTGTAGTTGCTGCGCATCCTCAAGCAGCATGTCACTGTCATTGTAGTCATACAATTCAGCTGACTCCTCTGTGTGCGATAGTGAGGCTACGGCAGGAGTAGCTGTGGACATGGAGACTGCATTAGATGCTTTGGCAGCTGAGGTGGACTGTAAAGCACTAGAAGCCTGGCTGGCAGAGGACTCGGAGGATGAGGATGGCCTGGTTAGCCAATCCACCAAATCCTCTGTATGTTGCTGCTGCTTAAGACGGCCAGCACCAGTTAGAATGGACAAGCGTGCCGCTGCAGAAGATGCACCACGTCCACGACGACCCGAGGCACAGCCTCCCGACACAGAGGCTGCTTTCCCTCATATCTGTGTCTGGGAGCATCTGCCTGTCCTTTTTGGTCTTTCTGTCATGGTGAGTGATATATAGATTAAAGATATACAGAACTCTGATTCAACTCGGTTATAAAAATTGGAGATATGCTGGAGAACTCTGATTCAACTGTGTTCTCTAGATTAAAGATTTCCAGAACTCTGGTATAACTCAGTGAGACACCCTGATAGCTGGCAGCCAGTGACAAGACACAGATTACAATTCCCAGAAACCTCCTATGAAAGTCAGTGAGACTCCCTGATGGGTGGCAGTGAGAACACACAGATTAGAACAATTCCCAGATATTTTGTAGAAATGAAACCCCCTCAATTGCTGGTAGCAGTGAGAACACAAAGATTAGAACAATTCCCAGATATTGTGTATAAATGAGACCACCCCCCCAGTAGCTGGTGGCAGACTGGCAGTGAGAACACACACTAACACAAAAACAATCTCCTCTCAATCGTGTGCTGAAGCGCTGTGTGAAGCCTTATATAGTGTGCTGCGGGATTTAGCTCTGTGAGCCCATGATTGGGCAAAATTTGCCCAATCAGGACTCTGAGCCGTGATTGGCATAGTCTTGCACCAGTCTTGCACCTGACCTGTGGTCAGGTGCAAGGCTGTAGCCAATTACAAGCTTCAGGCCAGTGGAAAAGTGCATTGTGGTGCATTGTGGGTCAACATGCGGCGAACACGCGGAAATGTTCGTAGTTCGCGAACATGAGAACGGGCGATGTTCGAATCGAACTCCGAACCGAACAGCTCATCCCTACTTCCCAGCAGTGTGTGGATTCATATGCTGCTTTAATTATACTGCAGAGAGGCGCTTCCCCACAGTGTGTGGATTCATATGCTGTATTAATTATACCGCAGAGAGGTGCTTCCCAGCAGTGTGTGGATTCATATGCTGCATTAATTATACTGCAGAGAGGCTCTTCCCAGCAGTGTTTTGATTTAAATGCTGCATTAATTATACTGCAGAGAGGTGCTTCCCAGCAGTGTGTGGATTCATATGCTGCATTAATTATACCGCAGAGAGGCGCTTCCCAGCAGTGTGTGGATTCATATGCTGCATTAATTATACTGCAGAGAGGCGCTTCCCAGCAGTGTGTGGATTCATATGCTGCATTAATTATACTGCAGAGAGGTGCTTCCCAGCAGTGTGTGGATTCATATGCTGCATTAATTATACCGCAGAGAGGCGCTTCCCAGCAGTGTGTGGATTCATATGCTGCATTAATTATACTGCAGAGAGGCGCTTCCCAGCAGTGTGTGGATTCATATGCTGCATTAATTATACTGCAGAGAGGTGCTTCCCAGCAGTGTGTGGATTCATATGCTGCATTAATTATACCGCAGAGAGGCGCTTCCCAGCAGTGTGTGGATTCATATGCTGCATTAATTATACTGCAGAGAGGCGCTTCCCAGCAGTTTGTGGATTCTTATGCTGCATTAATTATACTGCAGACAGGCGTTTCCCAGCAGTGTGTGGATTCATATGCTGCATTAATTATACTGCAGAGAGGCGCTTCCCAGCAGTGTGTGGATTCATATGCTGCATTAATTATACTGCAGAGAGGCGCTTCCCAGCAGTGTGTGGATTCATATGCTGCATTAATTATACTGCAGAGAGGCGCTTCCCAGCAGTGTGTGGATTCATATGCTGCATTAATTATACTGCAGAGAGGTGCTTCCCAGCAGTGTGTGGATTCATATGCTGCATTAATTATACTGCAGAGAGGCGCTTCCCAGCAGTGTGTGGATTCATATGCTGCATTAATTATACCGCAGAGAGGCGCTTCCCAGCAGTGTGTGGATTCATATGCTGCATTAATTATACTGCAGAGAGGCGCTTCCCAGCAGTGTGTGGATTCATATGCTGCATTAATTATACTGCAGAGAGGTGCTTCCCAGCAGTGTGTGGATTCATATGCTGCATTAATTATACCGCAGAGAGGCGCTTCCCAGCAGTGTGTGGATTCATATGCTGCATTAATTATACTGCAGAGAGGCGCTTCCCAGCAGTTTGTGGATTCTTATGCTGCATTAATTATACTGCAGACAGGCGTTTCCCAGCAGTGTGTGGATTCATATGCTGCATTAATTATACTGCAGAGAGGCGCTTCCCAGCAGTGTGTGGATTCATATGCTGCATTAATTATACTGCAGAGAGGCGCTTCCCAGCAGTGTGTGGATTCATATGCTGCATTAATTATACTGCAGAGAGGCGCTTCCCAGCAGTGTGTGGATTCATATGCTGCATTAATTATACTGCAGAGTGGTGCTTACCAGCAATATGTTGATTTATAGACATGTGCATTCGTTTTAGTACTAAAACGATTTAGTCCGAATTTTGGGATAATTTAGTTTTCATATGACTCAAGAGAAACGAAACTGCTCAGTACAAAAAAAGAAAAACTAAAATAAAATGCACTACATTTTAGTTTCAGTCCTTTTTGTGATATTACGTTGATGAGTGAAGGAGACCAGCAATGAAGAGCGCAACATTGCAACATTCGAAGTTCTGCACCCTCCACATGCCAATGCAGTAGGATGTTCTATACAGAGAGGGGCATTAATTAATGCAGGAGGATGTTCTATACATTATACAGCGAGGGGTATTAATGCAGGAGGATGTTATATACATTATACAGAGGAAGGTATAAATTGAGGAGGATGTTCTATACAGAGAGGGACATTAATTAATTCAGGAGGATGTTCTATATATTATACAGAGAGGGGTATTATTTAATGCAGGTGGATGTTGTATACATTATACAGAGAGGGGTATTAATTAATGCAGGAGGATGTTCTAAACATTATACAGAGAAGAGACTTTTTTTTAGCCCTTTAAATCCAGTGGCTGTGAGCGGTGAGATCGTCAGCTTGTTATATTATCTCTCAGTACAATGTATCAGGCTCAGCTGTTACATTAACTGACTGTAACAGCGCTCAGAGTTTCCGTAAAACAAGGAAATAATATTGTTCTAACCTCTTATATATAAAAATATTATTTACTAGTATTACTGAAACTCTGAGCGCTGTGAGCAGCAGTCAGTTACTGTAACCGCTTTGCCTGACACGGGGCAGTATTACAATGTTGGTGCTAACTTAACCAGAGCTGTTGTAAACTGAAAACCTCCATGGCTCTGGTTAAGTTAGCACCAGCTATGTAATATGGCCCACATTGTGCTGAGAGTGAGAGATACTGTAACAAGCAGCGATCTCAGCCCTCTGAGGAGCCACTACAATAGTAATTGTATCCACTGGTTTTCAGATGAATGAAATTAGTTTTCATACTAAAGAACTGAAAACGAATTTCTTTAGCAACTAAATAAATTGCATTTTAGGACTAATCCATTAGTTCAAAACGAAATTTTGTGCTGTGCACATGTCTATTGATTTATATGCTGCATTGAAACCTATGGGTTAAAAAGCTTTGTTACTTTAAAGAGAGTTAGGAAACTTAAAATTTCAGCTAAAAATCCTAGAAGAATAAATAGTTAAAGAAACTTTCATTCTATTGGTACTAGTAATCTACTTCCCATTCTTAAATATCAAATACAAAAAAGTGAAATAACTCATAAAAAATGAAAAGCCAGCCGATCCGAATCGATCCATATCTCCGAATCACCGAAACGAACCAAAAAACTGTACGAAATGATCATAAACAAAAAAAAGACCTGAGAAGAAATGGAACAAAAAAAAAAAAACGTCATGCAAAAATACTTAAAAAATCCCAAAAAATAAAGAGACTCTTTACTGCAGAATATTATAAGCAACGGTTTATTAGATATTGAATTAAAAACTAATGTCTTGGTGCAAAGATTCTCACCTCTAAATGACCTGTGCTCTCAAGTGGCGTAAACAACAGGTGTTTAATTAGTGTTTGGAAATAACATGTGCTTCTAATTAGTCCGGTCTGATGAATTTGATACATTGTATGCAGACTGGGAGTGCTAGGTGTCGTGTGTGGGTCTGTGATGGCGAGGTTTCCATACATCCTACAAATCCGCCACTTCACGGGCAGGTTATGGGGACCTCCTAGGCACGATATTTGAAGGAATTTTTCGTTTTTATTTTTAACCCTTATTTTTTGGAAAACTCACTGTTCCTTTTACCCTTTCAATGCTGAGGCATTTCACCGCTGTTTGCTGAGCTAATTTTTACCGCTTTCGCTCATCATCTTTAAATGTGATTTAAAGCCACATTTTATTATACGACCCAGACATATTATATATCGTTCTTTCCGGCAGACTCGGCAGATTCATAATATATCATTTTTATATGTATACGTCATGTTCTGCCTGTATATTATAACAAAAAATGCAATAAAACTTGAATTTTTAATCATCTTCAGCTTGTAAAGTGTTTGTTTTCACCTTTTATCACATGAACATTTGCGGTTATATTTTCTATTGGGTGCGTTTGTACAAAAATTTGAAATGGGGACATATTAAATTTTTTGGGGGGAATTATGTGATTTTTAGCAAATGCACACCATAGAAAAAAATCATTAGTGCAGCATCATTGTTCACAATATAATTGAAATGTGAACAACATTGATGCATTAATAAAAATATCACACAAAAAAACATGTTTATTTTTTTATTTTTTTACTTTATACCTTGTCATGTTGGGTATCATTCGAAAGGCCATGCTCAGGCCTTTCGATTGACATCTTCCATAACCCCCTAGCTGCCACGGTTCTGGAGATATCGGGGTTCAAATGAACCCCCTATCTCCACCAGGGGATTCCGGGCAGCTAGGGGTTCCCCGGCTATCTGACATCATCACGCTATGCGTGAGGACGTCAGGCAGTGAGGGGGTCCTGGGGGTGGAGCCGCCATCCAAGATGGCGTCCCCCACCGGAGCTAGGCCGCACTAGTGCACCCCGGTGCCTAAGGGGTTAAAGCCAGGCACCGCTTAAAAGGGGAGACTCTCCCTTTTTAAGCGGTGTCTGGCTTTTTTTTGTGGGACCTCCCGATCAGGAGGGAGAGGGATCCAAACGGATCCCCCCCTCCCTTCAGGCGATCTCTCGGCATTGCCCGGTGTCACCTGGAAATGACGTCATTGCGCATGGCGCGATGACATCATTTACATCGGGAGGAGCTTGACTTCAGCGTCTGAGGACGCTCAAGTCAGAATGCCGCGGGACCCCAGAGAGGTGAGTATCTCTGCCGTGGGTCCCGCAAAGCTGATGATGTGTGGGACACGTCCTCCTCAGCATACAGCGGGAGTAACTGAGGACATGTCCCACACATCGTCAGCAGTGAAGGGGTTTTAACATCTTTTTTAAGACTTTTTGTCCTTGTTTCCTGTCCCGCAGGGCACTACCCGGACCCCCATACACCTTTTATGGGAAATATCTAGAATATATGCCCTCTTGGAGGGCACTCTAAAAATCGAACTTTGAGTCCCATTGACTTGTATTGAGTTCGTGTTCGAGTTCGAATTTCGAACCTTTGATAAGTTCGAGTTCGAATGCGAACCGAACTCAGGGGTGTTCGGCTCATCCCTAGTCATGCACATCCCTATTATATTTTATGCTTGTTTTTACAAGTTACAGTTAAGGTTATGATTGGATTTACAGTTAAAGTTACGGTTCTACTTGTTTTCTTTAGTAGGTATTGTCACATTTATGCTGGTTCCTGCCATGCCCCCTGGTGGTGAGAGCGGCGCTCATCAGCTCTGGTAGGTTATTGGGCTTAGCCACTGAAGACCATCTTCCCTGTGGCTGATAGACTGTGTATCACATTACATGCCCTGTCCTATTTATATGGCCAGCAGTGCACCTGGTCTCTGGACTAGGGATGAGCCGAACACCCCCGTGTTTGGTTCGCTTTCGAACAATTTCAAAAGTTCGAGTTCGGACGCTAACTGGATCCGAACTCAATGCAAGTCAATGGGACTCGAACGTGCGATTTTAAGAGTGCCCTGCAAGAGGGCTTATATGCAAGATATTTGCCATAAAAGGTGTATGGGGGTCCGGGTAGTGCCCTGGGGGACAGGAAACAAGGAAAAATAAATAAAAAAAGATGTTATTAAAGGAACAGTGATTTTTCCATGATATAAAGGTTAAGAATAAAAACGAAAAAATTCCTTCAAATATTGTGCCTAGGAGGTCCCCATAACCTGCCCGTGAAGTGGCGGATTTGTAGGATGTATAGAAACATTTAAAAACAAAAAATAACATTTCAAATGACGGTAAATGGTTTTCCTTTAATCTATTCATAAACAACTGCTTGGGGCGGCAGACTCTATGAAAAGAGGAGATGTTTTAGGACACACAGAACAAGTTTTGTTGATTTTTTTGGGCTAAATTAAGGTTAAATTTATGCAGGCTTTGGAT
Source organism: Leptobrachium leishanense (assembly GCA_009667805.1). Classification (NCBI taxonomy): domain Eukaryota; kingdom Metazoa; phylum Chordata; class Amphibia; order Anura; family Megophryidae; genus Leptobrachium; species Leptobrachium leishanense. Next base: position 10,661 of record RXON01001621.1, read on the forward strand.
GAAAGTAACAACAGGTGCATTAAAATTGGACCTTTGGTGCCAGCTAGTGCCTTCACACCGTAACCCCTCTGAGGTAATTTGGAAGAGTGCAGGGGTGGACTCTGCATTCAAATATTAAAATGATTGGAATCTGGTACACGCGTCAGTGGCAGTGCACCCAAATATTACTGTGCTATAGTGTATGGCAGGATGGAAGCGCACCAGCAGTAACAAGCGGAAAATATACCAGACAGGGGCGCAGAGCGAGAGTAGTTGTTATAACAAAACCGGGTCAACAACGTTTAGGTACTAGTACGGCGCCACTGTATATGGTGAGAATTGGCGCACACCAGTAGCAACAGGAGGCAAACAGAACAGACAGGGAGTACACAGATAGAATAGTCAAATGGCAGGCAAAGCCGGCAACAGATCAGGTCCTCAGATCAAGCAGGGTCAGTAACAAATATACAAACTGATTCTTTAAGCTAGCGATGCGGGAATGAAGCTCCACAGCAAGGCAAGGTGTACAGTGCACGCTCCTGATTTAAAGGTCTCGGCGGCTCTGCGTCATCACGCCGCGCCCTGCCCCGATCACTCACAGCTGAGCCGGGTGCCACCGGAGCTCCTGGCATTCGGCCAGCTGGCGGCACCATGCGCCCGGGGACCCCCGATCGCCACCTGGGGCCCTGGATGTCACAAAATTACAATCCAAATGCAAACGGGTTAAGTAACCAAATTAGTAAGAAGAAGAATTAATGCAGCATATGAATCCTCACACTGCCAGGCAGCATCTCTACAGTCTGATGCTAGCTTTAACGAGAAGATATGCTATTAGGAATCAGGTGAGTATTATAAAGGAAAAAAATATATATTTTATGTTCCAGAGGACATTTAACCCTTTCGCTGCTGAGGCTTTTCCCGCCCCTGTGCTGAGGTCATTTTTACCTGTTTTGCGCATCATGTTTAAACGTGTTTTGAAGGCTTATTTTAGTATATGAGCCAGACATATTATATATCGTTCTTTCCGTCAGACTCGGTAGATTCATAATATGTCATTATTATATGTATACGTTATGTCATGTCTGTATATTATAACAAAAAATGCAATAAAATATGTATTTTCAATAATTTACAATGTGTAAAGTGTTTTTTTTTCACATTTTAACATGCGAGCAATTGCGGTTATATTTTGTAATGGGTGTCGCTTGTTAAAAAAATTAGAGATGGGGTCTCGTTACCTTTTTGTTTTGGGGAAAATTACACTATTTTTAACAAACGCACCGCATACAAAAATCGTTAGTGCAGCATCATTGTTCACATTATAATTGAAATGGGAACAATATTGCTACACTAAAACCAAAAAAATAAAAAAAAGTGTTTAATTTTTATTTTTTTTTTTATAATTTTTTATTTTTATTTTTATTTTTTATATATTTTTCATTTTTTCACTGTAGTGTTTGGTATCGTTGGAACGGCCATGCTCTGGCCGATCCAACCATTACCAAAATTTAACCCCTAACTGCCACGGATCGGGAGATAGGGAGTTCCAATGAACTCGCTATCTCCACCGTTGGTGGCAGTTAAGGGTTAACTTACGCACGATGACGCCAGTCCTCAGGGGAGTTCCCGGAGGCTTGGCCGACATCCAAGATGTCGGCCAGCTCCGGGAAAGGATCGCAAACCGGCGCTTTTCAGCGCCGATTCGCGATCCAGCTCCCAGGGGTTAATGCCAGGCATCATTTGGAAGGGCAGGCTGTGCCCTTCCAAATGATGCCTGGGTTAACCCCCGCAGAGTCGCCGATCGGGAGGGAGAAGTCCGAAGGACCTCCCCCCTCCCTTTCAGGCGCCTCCTCCGCACATGCGGGGGGGGGCGCCTGAATTTGGTGTCATCGCGCTGCCGCGATGACACCAAATTCCGGCGGCTGCTGTTCCGGATGCCGGCTGACATCCAGGATGTCAGCCCGCACCGGAGATGCCAGCGATCGGACCGGAACCGCCGAACGCTGACCCCAATGGGAGGACGCGCTCAGCGCGTCCTCCGCATACCAGCGGGAATGCTGAGGACGCACTGAGCGCGTCCTCTCAGCATCCAAGTGGTTAAAGATGTCCTGGATTTTTTTTTTTTAATAACATACTGCGGTCCAATATTAAAATGATATGAATCTGGTAATATAGGCGTCAGTAGCAGTGCACCCAAATATTGTGCCTTTGGTGGCAGCAAATGCCTTCCCTTTGTGGTATTGTGGAAGAGTGCAGTTGTAGAGGTTTTGTGAATGCAGAAGAGATCCCCGATCTATTCAGTTACATCAGCATCAGGGGATTGATAGCTGCTGATCCAGGACTGATTCATTTTTATAAATGTCAGCCGGTCTACAGAGTCGGGGGATAGACACACTCTTTTGTCTGTGACAAAACCTCCAGCAGCACTGAACGTCCTTTCGGAAAGCACACTAGATGAAGGGCAACCTAGTAGCTGCATAGCATATTGGCTAAGTTCTGGCCAGTGATCCAATCTCAACACCCAGTAAGCCAGTGGATCATCTGCTGGAAAGGTATCCAGGTCTGCCCTTGCCCCTAGGTAGTCCTGCACCATACGGAGAAGACACTGGCAATGGGTGCCTACATTTGACGTCCCTGGGCGTCGTGGACTAAATTTTTTTTAAAAATGCATCAGTCAAGCTGCTCCGGCCTTCACCGCTGTTCCTCTGATCATCCGCAGCCTCAGAAGCACCTGTATCATCACTTGGTAACCTATCAGTTCCTGTAAAGGTGTTACACAAGTGTCGCTTTAGAGCATCCTCAAGGTGTTTCATCCTGTGCTCCTTCTGTGTGGGCAGGAGGAGCTCTGCAACTTTACCCTTGTATCGTGGATCAAGAAGGCTTGCCAACCAGTAATGATCCCTTTCCTTGATAGCACAAATCTGGGGTCCTTTACCAGGCATTGCAGAATAAGGGAGACCATGCAGCGTAGGTTGGAGGTGGCATTAGCTTCCGAGTCTTCCGGGTCAATGAGAATGACCCCATCGTGCACTTCCTCCTCCCAGCCACGTACTAGTCCTTGGGTTTCTGGGCACTCAAAACCCTCCCTTGAGGAATCCCCACCTTCAATGCCCCCACTACTGAAATATTCCTCCTCCTCCTCTTCCTCCTCGTGTCTGATCTGAGGACCCGCAGGAATGCTGTCTGCATAAAGACTGGGGCCTTCAGAGCTAGGGAAGGCCTCCTCTTCCTCCCGCTGCTCTGCCTCTAGTGCCACATCTATAATTCTCCGCAGAGTGCGCTCCAGCAGGAACACTAAAGGAATTGTGTCAATGATGCATGCACTGTCCCTGCTCACCATCCTCGTTGCCTCCTCAAATGCTGACCATACAGTGCATGCATCCTTGATCATCAGCCACTGCGGGGGGAACAAGTTGACCTGAACCTGTTCTTGTGCCATAATCACACAGGTACTCGTTGATGGCCCTCTGCTTCTTGTGCAGATGCTGCAGCATTGCTAATGTTGAGTTCCACCTGGTGGGCATGTCACAGATCAGACGGTTTGTGGGAAGGTGGAATTCTCTTTGAATTTCTGCCAGGCGAACACTTGCTGGGAATGACCATCTGAAGTGGCTGCAGACTTTTCTGGCCTGGCGGAGAAGCTCTGCCAGCCCTGGGTACCTGGTTAAGAAATGCTGTACCACCAGATTTAGGACATGTGCTAGGCATGGTACATGCGTCAACTTACCCTGGAGTAGGGCAGAGAGAAGGTTGCTGCCATTATCACAGATGACCATTCCCAGCTGAAACTGGCCTGGTGTTAACCATCTCGGCACCTACCCTGCAGAGCTGACAGAATTTCTTGCCCAGTGAGGCTCCTGTCCCCTAAACAAACCAGCTCAAGCACAGTACGGCATCTTTTTGCTTGAGCCATTGCATAGCCCCTGTCACACGTCAGTTTAACTGCCACTTTGCCAGAGACAGAGAAGGAGGAGGAGGAAGAGGAAGAGGTGGTGGTGGAGCAGACAGACCTCATACAAGCAGCTTTCTGGAGGCGTGGTGAGAACAAGCTCCAGCACAGAGCCCTGTCTTGGATCCCTCCAGCTGCAATCAGAGTTACCCAGTGTGCCATGAAGGAATGTAACGGCCCTGTCCATGCTTGCTGGACCACGTGTCTAAAGTCATGTGCACCTTGCTGCTGACTGCCTTTCCCAATGACTCCATAACATTGTGTTCCACATGCTGGTATAGTGCTGGAATGGCCTTCCGTGAAAAGAAAGGGCCTTTTGGAACCTGCCACTGTGGTACAGCACATTCAGCAAATTCACAGAAGGAAGCAGAGTCCACCATCTGGAAAGGCAGCAGCTGTAATGGGAGTAATTTTGCTATGCTGGCATTTAGACGCTGTGCTTGGGGATGGTTGGTACTATATTTTTTCTTACGCTGCAGCAGCTGGGGCAACGTAATCTGACTGTGTAAATCTTCTGCTGATGGGATGCTCTCACATTGTGAGGAAGGACCTGGTACATCCATTACTGTAGCATCATCCCTGTCAGTGGAGGTTGTAGCAGGCAATGACATGGCAGGACATATAGTTGGGGTAGAGACAGATGAGGAGGTGGAGGACCTATGCAAAGTGTTGTGCCAACAGGATTCATGGCAGGTGGTCATATGTCGCTCAAGCACGTGGTACCCAAGCGTGGGATGTCTTTCCCACGCTTGATCCTCATCTGACAGATTACAAATAGCAATGGTGCAGTCTGCTGCACATTTCTTAAAGAACTCCCAGACAGCAGAGTTCCTGGATGTGTGCTTTGAGACAACAGCGCTCTGCACTTGAGCAGCTCTGACATCTGATGCCTTGGAATGGCTACGGTTGGTCATAGAGGACGTTTTGCCTCGTGTTTGTTGTGCCTCCTCCTCCTCACTTGACTCCTCCGTTCGATCAGGCACCCAGGTGGAGTCAGTGACCTCGTCCTCATCATCACCCCCTATCTCCTCGTCACTGGAGCCAACCTCGCAATATGCTGCAGCTGCTGGGGCAACATAAGTGCCAGCTATTTGTGTGTAACTGGCACCCCCTTCCTCTAGGTTGATTATACTCCCTTCCTCAACCTCAGAGATTGAATCAGAGCAATGTAGTTGCTGCACATCCTCAAGCAGCATGTCACTGTCATTGTAGTCAAACAATTCAGATGACTCCTCTGTGTGCGATAGTGAGGCTACGGCAGGAGTAGCTGTGGACATGGAGGCTGCATTAGATGCTTTGACAGCTGAGGTGGACTGTAAAGCACTAGAAGCCTGGCTGGCAGAGGACTCGGAGGATGAGGATGGCCTGTTTAGCCAATCCACCAAATCCTCTGTATGTTACTGCTGCTGAAGACGGCCAGAACCAGTTAAAAAGGACAAGCTTGCCCCTGCAGAGGATGCACTACGTCCACCACGACCAGGAGGCACAGCCTCCCGACACAGAGGCTGCTTGCCCTCTTATCTGTGCCTGGGTGCGTCTACCTGTCCTTTTTGGTCTTTCTGACATGGTGAGTGATATATAGAATAAATATATACAGAACTCTGATTCAACTCTGGTATAAAGATTAAAGTTTTCCAGAACTCTGGTATTACTCAGTGAGACACCCTGATAGCTGGCAGCCAGTGACAAGACACAGATTACAATTCCCAGAAACCTCCTATAAATCAGTGAGACCCCCTGATGGATGGCAGTGAGAACACACAGATTATAATTCCCAAATATTTTTTAGCAATTACTGACCCCCAAAATACTTGCTGGCAGTGACAAGACACAGATCACCTCAATTCCCAGATATTTTGTAGATATTACTGACGCCCAAAATACTGCGTGGCACTGGCTGTAACAGTGTGCAATGTCAAACAGCAGCCGCCAAGCCCAGCAAGGTATCGGCAATAAAAGGGGAGTTCACTCTCGGGATGAAAACATAATTTTGCCTCTTTATAAATCAATGGTCATACCGCACCTTGAATATGCCGTTTGATTTTGGGCACCAATCTTTAAAAAAGATATTATAGCGCTAGAAAAAGTGCAGAGACGGGCAACTAAATTAATAAGGGGAATGGAAGGTTAAGTTATGAGGAAAGACTAACAAGCTTAAACCTGTTTAGTTTAGAGAAAGGGCACCTTAGAGGGGATCTAATAACCTTATATAAATATTTACAGGGCCTTTATAAACCATTGTCTGATAACCTATTCATTAACAGGTCTATACATAGGACACGAGGTCACCCATTTACACTGGACGAAAGGAAATTCTGCCTAAAGCATAGGAAGGGTTATTTTACGGTGAGAACAATAAAGCTGTGGAATTCTCTGCCTGTTGAGGTGGTTGGGTCAGAGACTTTACAGACTTTTAAAAAACGACAGGATGACTTCCTGCAGACACAGAATATTAAGGGTTGCAATATTTAATATGTGGGTAAAAGTGTCTTGATACAAGGAGAAATCTGACGCCATTCTGAGGTCAAGAAGGAATTTTTTCCCAGTGTGTTGCATATTGGCGAGCATTTCAGACTGGGTTTTTTGCCTTCTTTTGGATCAACAGCAGGTGATGTCTGAGAGGCTGAACCCGATGGACGCTTGTCTTTTTTCAGCCTATGTAACTATGTAACAAGAGCCCTCTCGATTACAATTTCTGTTTTTGCTTTCTGTACGATGTTACTCAGTATGACCACCTTTTTTTTAATTTTATTATATCTTCAAGTTAAATTCATGCACTGACTGTATTATTCTCCATGGTGATTGTTATTTTATTCTGTGGTGTATTAACGTGTGTGAAAAGCAATAAAAAACGTATTATTTTAAAAAAAAATAAATTATATGCTGGGGTGAATAAAATATATTATTCACCCCTCCCCAGCATATAATTTATTTTATTCTCCCCCTCCCTAGCATATAAATTATTTTATTCTCCCCCTCCCCAGCATATAAATTATTTTATTCTCCCCCTCCCCAGCATATAATTTATTTTGAAATTATAAATAGAACCTTTGTAGCTCATCAAAATAGATTTAAAGGTAGACTTCAACAAAGAAGTGTATCGAACATATAGTGCTTCAATCTTAAAGTGACAAATATTCAATCAATGTACACATATAAAAGTGCAATGTGCCATAGAACACAGTAAAGTGCAACAATGTATAGAATTCCAGCAGTGCGATGGGTATAAGAGAGTCTATAAGTGCAACAGTGTCCAAATGTGCAAAATGCCCTCAGTAAATATTTTATTTTATTCTCCCCTCCCCAGCATATAAATTCTTATTCACCCCTCCCCAGCATATAATTTATTTTATTCACCCCCTTCCCAGGATATAATTTATTTTATTCACCCCCTCCGCAGCATATAATTTATTTTAATCACCCCATCATATTAATGATCTTATTCTCCCCCTCCCCAGCATATAATTTATTTTATTCACCCCCTCCCCAGCATATCATTTATTTTATTCACCCCCTCCCCAGCATATAATTTATTTTATTCTCCCCTCCCCAGCATATCATTTATTTTATTCACCCCTCCCCAGTATATATTTATTTTTTCACCCCCTCCCTAGTATATAATTTATTTATCACCCCCTCCTCCCAGCATAATTTTTTTTATCACCCCTCCCCAGTATATAATTTATTTTATTCACCCCCTCCCTAGTAATAATATTTATTTTTTCACCCCCTTCAGCATATTTTATTTATGCTCCCCCTCCCTAGCATATAATTAATTTTATTCACCTCCGCCCCAGCATATAAATTTTCTTTTTCACCCCCTCCTCAGCATATCGTTGTCATTGTATCCCCCAGTCGCTCACCATACCCTAATGAAGGATCTTCTGTGGAAGCAGGCAGGCTGGACCACGTGCTTGTTTCTTTGTCCTCTTCTGACGCTGCGTGACCTGCTAGTGTTGTGTTTAGAATGTGGGCAGGCACGCTGCAAAGCGCCCCATCACGGCGCTTTGGGAGGGAGAGCAGTGCGCCGCTGGGCTGGCTGTTGGGCGATCATAGCTCCGATGACTTTGGTCTGGTTACCAGAGCTGAGGGAAACTAAGCCGGGCCCTTTGTGCATCATGCCAGTACCGGGCCCCTACCAACCTGTGGGCCCTGGGCAGGAGGCAGTTGGATGCGGGCGCTGCAGCGGTTGGATACGCGCGCACCCAGCAGTACACTGGTCGTGCGCACATTTGAAGACGGCGGCGTGGCGACGGACACGCCACTGTCTTACTGTTTTATTGTAGAGACTAGTTGTTAAGCCTGCCTGGAGGGCAGTCTATTGTTGTTGTGCTAGCTCAGAATTCATGTCCACATATTTGTTTTTCCAATGATGACGGGCTATTCACATTACGGAGGGGAGGGGGATCCCAGCAGCACCTGGTCCGGGTTGAGCTGCGGACAGCTCTCCTCTCCCCATGATGCTGACCTAATTTTTACAGCTTTTGCTCATCTTTAAATGTGTTTAGAAGCCACGTTTTATTATATGACCCAGACATATTATATATCGTTATTTCTGGCAGACTCAGCAGATTCATAATATATCATTATTATATGTATACGTTATGTCCTGCCTGTATATTATGACAAAAAATGCAATTAAATTAGAATTTTCAATCATTTACAGGTTGTAAAGTGATTTTTTCCCAAATTTTTTCACATGAGCGTTTGCGGTTATCTTTTATATGGGGTGCGCTTGTACAAAAATTAGAAATGGGGACTCGTTACATTATTTTGGGGGGGAATTACATGATTTTTTGCAAACGCACCCCATAGAAAAAAATCATTAAAGCAGCATCATTGTTCACTTTAGAATTGAAATGTGAACAATATTGCTGCATTAATAAAAACAACACATTTGTTTTATTATTTTTAAAATTTTGTTTTACTTTGAACATGGTCATGTTTGGTATCATTCATAAGGCCATGCTCACCCCCTAGCTGCCACGGTTCTGGAGATATCGGGGTTCAAATGAACCCCGTATCTCAACCAGGGGATTTCCCCGGGCACTAGGGGTTCCCCGGCTATCTGACGTCATCGTGCTATGCACGACACGTCAGGAGCCAAGGGAAAACCCGGAGGTGGAGCCGCCATCCGGAGCTAAATTGTGATCGGCTGCCGACCGGTGCCGATCGCGATCTGGCAATTGTTAAAAACCAGGCACCGCTTTAAAGGGCAGACACTGCCCTTCAAAGTGGTGCCTTTTTTTTGCTGAACACCCTCCCGCTCGGGAGGGAGAGGGATCCAAAAGGATCCCCCCCAATTTCAGTCGATCTCCCGGCATTTACGCCTATAGTCCTATAGGACTATAGGCCTATAGTCAGCGTCTGGCTTCCCTGAAGCCAGAACACTGTGGAGAGGGGAGTATCTCCGCCAGGGCTCCCACTTGTGGATGACGTATAGGGCACTTGCCCCACATGCCATCCGCAGTGAAGGGGTTAAAGCCGGCTGTGCTGCGGCTGTTGGATGCGCACGCACCCACCAGTATGCTGGTTGTGCGTGCATTTGAAGACGGCGGCGTGGCGACGGACAAGCCACCATCTTACTGTTTTATAATATAGACTAGGTGGAAAGCCTGCCCAGAGGGCAGTCTATTGTTTTTGTCGCCAGCTCAGAATTCACTCACATAGTTTTTTTTCAATGACCTATCCAAGAGTATCTCTCTATATAAATACGTTTGTAACGCGTCCATCGCCGTCCCATCTCATCGGCAACAGGAGGGCCGACTGAGCAGCTCTGATGGGTGCGTGCACAGCTGACTGCGCATTACAAAGGCATTTATATATTAGAGCAGGTTCCTCTTCCCTCTTAGATTGTAAACTCACAGGAACAGGACCCCTTAGATTGTAAACTCATGGGGCCCCTTAGATTGTGTTGGGCATGGGCGGACATTTTTTTGTAGCGTATACATTATGCTTATATTTAATGGCATGTGGTATGCATGGCATGGCAGGCTGGTATTTAGGCAAACTGGTATTATGCATGGCAGACTGGTAATATGGCTGGCGAACTGGTAATATGTCTGGCAGACTGGTATTGTGCATGGCAGACTGGTAATTTTGCTGGCAGACTGGGCATGGAGGAGATGGAGAGTGGGCATGGAGGAGATGGAGAGCAGGGTCGGAGGAGATGGAGAGCAGGCACATGCTGTGCGCCTCTCCAATGAATCGGATTTGATTTGTCCCTCGCGCATGCCGGCTGTGCGCGTGCCGCGGCCGTTGGATGCGCGCACAGCCAACCGCCGCAGGTTGCGCGCGCATGCGCAGTCCGTTTTTTTGGCGACGGACACGCCGGAGCTTATTGTTTTATGGTACAGCTATGAAAATTTAGAAAGTTATTCCTATTTAAAAGAAGAGTCTGAGGACGTCTCCCTTCCAACCTAAACACACGCGTTTCACTTTCCAACTGCGTCACGGCTGGATCAGACGTCAGTGCAGGGATTTAGCTGGTAAAGAAAGTGCACACATTTAGGTCAGGAGAAAGAAGTCCATGGACTCTTCTTTTAAAGGGGAATCACTCACTAAAGCTGAGATATAATGTAAAATAGCAGGAAAATGCTTCTTATATCATGTTAAACTGATCCAAGTAAAGTACTAAAACCACATGTATAATGCAGTATTGCTAATCAAGCCCTGATAAGTTATCTCAGCGATTATCAATGTCTGAGACACCAAATACGTTATAAACCCTCTGTAAACTCCAGTGATTGAGGAGATGTAATGGAAAGATCACCTTGTTTTTGAAAACATTTTTCCCTTGATTCCACTCGTGATAATTCCTGTTTGAATCCTCTTGCATCCTGTGCAGAGCCTGTGCCAGGACATGCACCGCAGTGTACACTCCATAAGCCGTGACGTGCTTACTGATAAATTCAATGCGGGAAAAACTCTTCTCTTCTGTGCATTTATTGGCAGTAAACCTATACATTGTTTCAAAAAGTTTTGTCTTTTTTCTGTTTGGTGAAATGCATTGTACATGTATAATCCACAGATCCTCCAGCAGGGGGTCACGCGGGCGATTGGACGGTTTAACACTGCTAAGAAAAGACTGAAACCAGGAATGTTTCTGGGACCGCGATAAACTCAAGCTGCCGTTGAGAATTACCCTATGGTTTTTTGTATAATTGTACCGAGGATACTTGAAGGACAAATAATTAATGTAATGTTTTGAAAAATCAATGGATCTGCCATAGTAATCTTAGGTGAACTCACTGAGCCTTCCCCGCACAGGATGAAGATCCGAACGTGGCTTCTTTAACAATATGCAGCTTCTGTTTATTGTTACCGATAATTTAATAATAAATTCGATGCAGATCCCATGGCTGGTGATCATTGGCTCAGCTCCTCGATCTCCTTCTCTCTAGTTGCATCATCTGAAGTGATTATTCCAACCCAGTTTGATCCAAAATACTTCAGTAAGATCACGATAGCCTGATAGTAAACATTGTCACCTTGAACTGTGCGAAAATGTATGGATAAAGCTTCCTGTCGCTGAGCTCTATGTTGGACGCTCCATAACTGATCTGAAGACGGGAATAAAGAGATATTCAAAAAAATTAAATATAAAAAAAAAATACAGTCAAGCGCCCACAGAAAAAAACTCCTTTTTTTTTTTTAAATACACTCCTTCATTTGCTATGTATCCAGATGGTGGTCTCCCCAAAGAACCAGAACCTATAGATAATCTACTGATACCTATAGATAATATATGAAGGTGATATGTATAATTTATATATATCCATAAAACAATCTTAAAATCTTCTCAGTACATGAAAGATAAAAGCCAAGATATATATATATATTATACTAATAAAATATGGCCAAAATTAGAGGTCTATGCTATTCCACTCACATGTTTAAGAGCTAAAACTGGCTCTAGGTTTTCACTCACAAGTTTATGAGCAACAAACCAGCTCCAGGCATCAGACCAGAGGCTTGACACTCATACCAAACAATTAGTCCATCAATAAATTAATGTGCCATGTGTTAAGTCTGCCCGGAGGGCAGTCTATTGTTGTAGAGGATCTGGCTGCTCAGGTGCTCCCCAGGAAAGTTTGCCCAAGGTTTGGGCGAAAGGCACTTTGCACGCGTCTCTCCAACAGATTTTTTTTTTTTTTTCCCCAGCCACCGAAGGATGTCCCGGATTCACCCCAGGCCTGATTGGCTCCCTGCTCAGAACCTTCCCAGGGCAACAGATGATTGTCCCTGCTTTGCAGCTAGTGTCGGAGGCTGTGGCAACCTCTTGCCTGGGTCCCTGTGAGTCCCGCGCACATCTGGCTGGGCTGGATGTGCGCGCAGCCAACTGGGCTCGATGTGCGCACAATCTGCTGTGCTGGATGCCTGCGGTTTCTCATCAGACACTCTATTACCTGTAGGACAGAATATGTGGTCTATAAGATCTTATGCCCTTGTGGCTTGGCCTATGTGGGTAAAACCACAACCCAATTATGCGAAAGAATTCGCAACCATCGATCAACATCAGGACCGCATATAGGGATGGCAGGTCGGACAAGCCGGTGGCCTGACATTTTTTCCAGTCTGGTCACCCCTTGTCCTCGTTGAAATTCTTGGCAATAGATCATGTCCCACCCCCGAAGCGCGGGGGGAGATCGAGCTTTGATTCTCCTTCAGAGAGAAGCAAGATGGATTCATCGCTTGGACACCGTTTCCCTCTGGGGTTGAATGAAGAAACTCCCTCCTGCCTTTTATAAAAATTGTAAAATGTCAAAATTAAAAATTAAGAAGTAAAAAATCCAAAATTTTAAATCAATCTAATATCGATATTATCGGCAGGGTAGTTCTAGTGTGGGGGTTTAATAATCAATCTGTGCCAGCCTGAGCCATCTGCTGTGTGCACACATTAGTTGTTGCTTGTACTTTTATATTTGTTTTTAAGGAGGGTAATGCTTTTCTCCCTCCCCTGTAGATTGTCCTGTTCAACCACGAGTCTGAGAGGGGGCGGAACCGAGCCAAGTGTTTCTTGGTTACGTCCGAGGCAACACGCTGTGGTTGCCTAGGCAACCGGTCCGGCGTGCTTATACGGCGCAGAGCGCCGACAGGTACTCGTGGTGGTTTCCGGGATCAGAGATCTCCTTCACCTGGTTTGTTGCAAGGGTTTGAAGTGGCGGGGGTAAGAATGCCCTGCTGGCGCTTGAAATAAAACATCAGATGGTGCATTATTAGGTCGTTAAGAGACTGATGCTTATCTGTCTGACACTAATTGTGGGCGCTTAGTGCTAATTTCCTTGCACACATGTTGTTGGGATTGTGGACTTTTTCTCATCACTGGTTGGAGGATGATTTCAGTGGGAGGGGGCTGGTGACTGTTGTTTAATTGGAGTGTCCATATATATGGACACAGGATTGGGTTGTATGTATATTTGTCCTGATGAAGGCTCTGTAAAGAGCCGAAACGTTGACCTTTTTTGGATTCATTAAAGAAAACTTTTCTGCAAAATCCCATGAGTGCTTGCATCCTTGCTATCTGTACCAAGTTCAGCCTTTGCTAAAGCACCGGTGTGAGAGGAACTTCACTGTGAACCGTGAGTACAAAGACCTTTTTGTTTATATATATATATATATATATATATATATATATATATATATAAAAATTCGAAAGAGAGAGACCGCACCACGGAGTCTAAGTAATCACAATTTAATGAATAAACGAATATTTGCTTCAACGTTTCAGTCCGACATGGACTTTCTTCATATTCCTGAAGAAAGTCCATGTCGGACTGAAACGTTGAAGCAAATATTCGTTTATTCATTAAATTGTGATTACTTAGACTCCGTGGTGCGGTCTCTCTCTTTCGAATTTTTACTTATGCATCGGCTTGATTCCAGCACCGGAGCACCTATCTATATCCACACTTGGAGTGCGGGGTATCCAGGTTTTTCTATATATATATATATATATATATATATGATTATGCTCATTGTATTATACAAAGAGCATTATGAACATTGTGTTATAAAGAGAGATTGTGATCATTGTGTTAGATTATTTATTTATTTTATAAAGTATAATACCAGGAAGAATACATTGAGATATTTCGTTTTCAAGTAAGTCCTTTATGTGCATTATGTTATACAGAGAGAGTATACACATTGTGTTATACAAAGAGTGTATGCATAGCCTGCTTGGTTCTTTTAACCTATCAGCTGAGTGCTGGTGGAGAGTACTTAAATCCTGCCCTCCTAAACCCACACAGAGATTTAAAACTCTGCAATCACATTATTACCAAATGAAAACCCTGTCCAAATTCCTATTTATTCTGCTACTTGCCTGTCACAGTCAGCCACAATGGCGGTACCCGGCATGCGCCAAGTAGGGCCCTGGTATGAGTAAAAGCCCCTATATGTAGAGATGCAGGACACACAATAACCTTGGATATGTGAATATATTACAGGAGACACTGGGGACCTCTGCACTGCTATACCAAAGGAGCCCTATACTGATAGAGTGGCCGAATCTGCTCTAATAGAAAAGAGTTACCTAGTGGCCGTGCAGAGTCCTAGGGTAAACACAGATACCTGAAGGAGTATATACTCCACAACCTGCAGGGAAGCACTTCAATGACAAAAAGCTGTGGTCAGCAGGGACACACAACAAAACAATATATCAATAGACAGTACAGCTAGGGATGTTCAGAAGAGTCGTCAGCGAATAAGGCAGAAGTCAAAACCAAAACGTTTACCTTAAGTCAAAGCGGGGATACAGCAGAGAAAATCTGTCAGCCAGGCCAGAGGGTCAATACCAGGAAGTCGATCAGAACATGAAACTCAGACAATGGAGAAACACTGAAACTGGTAACATGAAAACACAAGACATAAACTGGAACCTGGGGAAACTAAAGAAACAACAGACAGATAAACAAAAGAAATAAAGGTAAACCTTAAACATGAAATAGAACTTGAACTTGGACAGAATAGCAGGGAGCTCTCAGGAACAAAACCGTAGCTGAAGTGAACCAGATGCAAGAGCATTGTGATATAGGCCCATGGCTTTATATAGGGGAGTAATCAGCCTATATCACCAGCAGAAGCTCAACGAGCAGTTGAACTTGACAACTTAACCCCAGAAAAGCAAAAAGTATTCCAGGCGCACCTAAGCAGTAACTTAATATATTATTCCAAATGCATTTTGTATAGCAGCAATTTTTCGAAAGAAATATAAATGTGTAGAGAAAGCTCTGAAATAGAATAAAAGTAATACTTCTATTTCAAGTTGTTATGAATTCTTATTCCTCCTTTTCGGTGTTGGATTCTTCCGGTTGAATACAGGATAGTTGTATGAATTCCTGGATAGCGAGGAGATATTCCTAGTGCATACGGTACTCGGAGCAGGAAAAATAAAAACTTTTTTTATATAAATAAGCAGCAGAGCAGGTTTCTAGTAGTATAAACTAATTTATTTCAATAAAAAACAAGCCATATGGCAATGCAATAAAAATGCATAAAAGCATAAAAAATAGTGAACAGTCTTAGATAATGATCACTAAGAACGCGTTTTCACCTACCGGCTTCCTCACTAAGTGTCCTTAACAATAGAGTAGTCTCGGATAGAAAAAAGTCAATAAAACGTTTACATAAAAAGTCTGTATATATAGAGCGTTTGAGTCCTGCTGCTTGTTAATCTTGATTGAGAAGTCTTCCATCATGATTAGTTCCTGGTGTCCGGCGTGCGTTCCAAGCCGACCCGCATAAATCTTTCATGTCATCCTGATGTTCAGCGTGTATTCAACTCTGACCTGTATGCTTCCTAGATTAGGGACTGCACGTGTGCGATTTGCAGCTTTCGATTTCTTTCCATGGATGTCTCTTCTTTATCTTTTAGAAACTTGATCGTAATCTTTTTATCTGCGTGGTTTGAAAGAATGTCAGTAATCTGGATTTGTATTCCATATGTCTGCCTTGTCTTTTAGAACAAAGGTGTATTAAAAGGAACAATTAAAATGAAGTGCTTGGTATATCTACCTTAAATTATTAGGATTAAAGTGCATTCAATTTAGCAACTCAATTTTGGCAATTTAATTTGCAATCTGCCTTATCTTTTAAAGCAGAATATATTACAGGGTGCAAATAAAATGAAGTGCTTGATATCTCTTCCTTGAATTATTAAGATTGGGGTGCATTAAATTTAACAGCTCAAATTTGGCAATCTAATTTATGTTAAGAGAGAGGAATCAGAAACCTTTCAAATTAATTAAAAAAAATTCTCAGGTTGCAGTGCATCAAAATTACTAGATTTTTTAAAAAATGTTTATATTTTTTTATTAACAAACTAATTTACATTGTTGTGGTATATTACAGAAACATTAATTGTATGTGTAAAATGCAAAGTTTCGATGTATCAATAAATAGAATAGGATCTTTCCGATTGATTAATGAATTTATGTATTAAAGGTGGTCCAAAGTTTATTTGTTTATTAAAAGATATATTTAAATTAATTTTGATTTAAATTTA
This sequence comes from Leptobrachium leishanense, assembly GCA_009667805.1. Lineage (NCBI taxonomy): Eukaryota > Metazoa > Chordata > Amphibia > Anura > Megophryidae > Leptobrachium > Leptobrachium leishanense. The sequence continues at coordinate 27,097 of RXON01001621.1, forward strand.
ATTAGGGACATGGGGGGGGGGTAAAAAATAATAATAATTAATTAACTTAACCCCTGAGCTGCATCTCAGGGAAAGCAGCACAGGGAAACACATGGGAACACAAAAATGAGCAATACAGAGGGCAGGGAGACAGGGTTGGAACGTCGGAACGTGGAATCTAACCCTGGTCCTATAGCTGACACAACCTTTAGTCTCCCCACTAAAAAAGTAGTGATGAGCCCGAACACCCACGTGATCGGTTCGCATTCGAACTCGAACAATTTCAAAAGTTCGAGTTCGAACATGAACCGAACTCAATGCAAGTCAATGGGACTCGAAAGTTCGAATTTTAGAGTGCCCTGCAAGAGGGCATATATGCAAGATATTTGCCATAAAAGGTGTATAGGGGTCCGGGTAGTGCCCTGGGGGACAGGAAACAAGGACAAAAAGTAAAAAAAAAAAAGATTTTAAAGGAACCGTGAGTTTTCCATGAAATAAAGGTTAAGAATAAAAACAAAAAATTCCTTCAAATATTGTGCCTAGGAGGTCCCCATGACCTGCCCATGAAGTAACGGATTTGTAGGATGTACAGAAACATTTAAAAACAAGAAAATTACATTTCAAATGATGGTAAACGTTTTTTCTTTAATCTATTCATAAACAACTGCTTGGGGCGGCAGCCTGTATGAAAAGAGAAGACGTTTTAGGACACGCAGAACAAGTTTAGTGATTTTTTGGCTAAATTATGGTGAAACTTATGCAGGCTTTGGATGAAAGTAACAATAGGTGCATTAAAATTGGGCCTTTAGTGTTGGCAACAGTGCCGTCACACCGTAACCCATCTGTGATATTGTGGAAGAGTGCAGGGTTGGACCCTGTGGTCAAATATTAAAATGATATGAATCTGGTACAGGCGTCAGTGCACCCAAATATTGTGCCTTTGGTGGCAGCAAGTGCCTTCACATCGTAAGCAACCCCTCTGTGGTATTGTGGAAGAGTGCAGGGTTGGACCCTGCGGTCCAATATTAAAATGATATGAATCTGGTAATATAGGCGTCAGTGGTAGTGCACCCAAAAATTGGGCATTTGGTGGCAGCAAGTGCCTTCACACCGTAAGTAACCCCTCTGTGGTGGAGGTTTTGGGAATGCAAAAGAGATCCCCGTTCAATTCCGTTACGTCAGCATCAGGGGATTGATAACTGCTGATCCAGGACTGATTCATTTTTATACATGTCAGCCGGTCTACAGAGTCGGTGGACAGACGCACTCTTTTGTCTGTGACAAAACCTCCAGCGGCACTGAACTTTCTTTCAGAAAGCACGCTGGATGAAGGGCAACCTAGTAGCTGCATAGCATATTGGCTAAGTTCTGGCCAGAGATCCAATCTCAACACCCAGTAAACCAGAGGATAATCTGCTATAAAGGTATCCAGGTCTGCCCTTACCCCAAGGTAGTCCTGCACCATCTGGTGAAGACGCTGGCAATGGGTGCCTACATTTGACGTCCCTGGGCGGCGTGGACTAACAATTTTTAAAAAAGGCATCAGTCAAGCGGCCCCGGCCTTAACGGCTCTTCCTCTGATCATCTGCAGTCTCAGAAGCACCTTTGTCATCACTTGGTAACCTACCAGTGCCTGGAAAGGTGTTACACAAGTGTCGCTCTAGAGCGTCCTCAAGTTGTTTCATCCTGTGCTCCCTCTGTGCGGGCAGGATGAGCTCTGCAACTTTACCCTTGTATCGTGGATCAAGAAGGCTTGCCAACCAGTAATGATCCCTCTCCTTGACAGCACGAATCTAGGGTCCTTTACCAGGCTTTGCAGGATAAGGGAGCCCATGCAGCGTAGGTTGGAGGTGGCATTAGCTTCCGAGTCTTCCTAATCAATGAGGATGACCCCATCATGCACTTCCTCCTCCTACTAGTCCTTGTGTTTCTGGGCACACAAAACCCTCCCTTGAGGAATCCCCACCTTTAATGCCCCCACTACTTAAATATTCCTTCACCTCCTCATTCTCCTCCTGTCTGATCTGGGGACTCGCAGGAATGTGGTCTGCATAAAGACTGGGGCCTCGAGAGCTAGGGAAGGCCTCCTCTTCCTCCTGCTGCTCTACCTCTAGTGCCACATCTATAATTCCCCGCAGAGTGCGCTCCAGCAGGAACACTAAAGGAATTGTGTCACTGATGCATGCACTGTCCCTGCTCACCATCCTCATTGCCTCCTCAAATGGTGACAGTACAGTGCATGCATCCTTGATCATCAGCCACTGTGGGGGGGAAACAAGTTGACCTGAACCTGTCTTTGTGCCATACTCACACAGGTACTCATTGATGGCCCTCTGCTGCTTGTGCAGATGCTGCAGCATTGCCAATGTCGAGTTCCACCTGGTGGCATGTCACAGATCAGGCGGTTTGTAGGAAGGTGGAATTCTCTTTGAATTTCTGCCAGGCGAACACTTTGCTGGGAATGACCGTCTGAAGTGGCTGCAGACTTTTCTGGCCTGGTTGTGAATCTCTGCAAGCCCTGGGTACCTGGTTAGGAAACGCTGTTCCACCTGATTTAGGATGTGTGCTAGGCATGGTACATGCGTCAACCTATGCTGGTGTAGGGCGGAGAGAAGGTTGCTGCCATTATCACCGACGACCATTCCCAGCTGAAGCTGGCGTGGTGTTAACCATCTCTGCACCTGCCCCTGCAGAGCTGACAGAATTTCTGGCCCGGTGTGGCTCCTGTCCCCTAAACCAACCAGCTCAAGCACAGTATGGCATCTTTTTGCTTGAGCCATTGCGTAGCCCCTGTCAGGCGTCAGTTTAACTGCAACTTTGCCAGAGACAGAGAAGGAGGAGGAAGAGGGAGAGGGAGAGGTGGTGGTGGAGCAGACAGACCTCATACAAGCAGCTTTCTGGAGGCGTGGTGGATGAACAAGCTCCAGCACAGAGCCCCATCTTGAATCCCTCCCAGCTTCAATCAGAGTTACCCAGTGTGCCGTGAAGGAAATGTAACGGCCCTGTCCATGCATGCTGGACCACATGTCTAAAGTCACATGCACCTTGCTGCTGACTGCCTTTCCCAATGACTCCATAACATTGTCTTCCACGTGCTGGTATAGTGCTGGAATGGCCTTCTGTGAAAAGTAATGGCGTTTTGGAACCTGTCACTGTGGTACTGCACATTCAGCAAATTCACGGAAGGAAGCAGAGGCCACCAGCTGGAAAGGCAGCAGCTGTAATGCGAGTAATTTTGCTAAACTGGCATTTAGATGATGTGCTTGGGGATGGTTGGGACTATATTTTTTCTTACATTGCAGCAGCTGGGGCAACGTAATCTGACTGCGTAAATCTTCTGTTGATGGGATGCTGTCACATTCTGAATAAGGACCTGATATACCCATTACTGTAGCATCATCCCTGTCAGTGGAGGTTGTAGGCAATGACATAGCAGGACGTATAGTGAGAGTAGAGACAGATGAGGAGGAGGAGGACCTATGCAAAGTGTTGTGCCAATGGAATGCGTGGCAGGTGGTCTTATGTCGCCTCAAACACGTGGTACCCAATCGTGGCATGTCTTTACCACGCTTGATCCTCATCTGACATAGCAACGGGGCAGTCTGCTGCACATTTCTTAAACAACTCCCAGACAGCAGACTTCCTGTACATGTACTTTGAGACAACAGCGCTCTGCACCTGAGCAGCTGTGACTTCTGATGCCTTGGACTGGCTACAGTTGGCCATAGAGGACATTGTGCCTTGTGTTTGTTGTGCCTCCTCATCCTCCTCACTTGACTCCTCTGTTCGATCAGGCACCCAGGTGGAGTCAGTGACCTCATCATCGTCATCACCCCCTATCTCCTCGTCACTGGAGCCAACCTCGCAATATGCTGCAGCTGCTGGGGGAACATGAGTTCCAGTTATTTGTGTGTCACTGGTAGGGATGAGCCGAACACCCCGTGTTCAGTTTGCATTCGAACTTGAACATTTTAAAAAGTTTGAGTTCGAATTCGAACACGAACCAAACTCAAAAGTTCGAATTTTAGAGTGCCCAAGAGGGCATATATGCAAGATATTTGCCATAAAAGGTGTATGGGGGTCTGGGTAGTGCCCTGGGGGACAGGAAACAAGGACAAAAAGTTTTTTAAAAAAAACGTTTTTAAAGGAACAGTGAGTTTTCCATAAAATAAGGGTTAAAAATAAAAACGAATAATTCCTTCAAATATCGTGCCTAGGAGGTCCCCATAACCTGCCCATGAAGTGGTGGATTTATAGGATGTATAGAAACATTTAAAAACAAAAAAATTAAATTTCAAATGACGGTAGACGGTTTTCCTTTAATCTATTCATAAACAACTGCTTGGGGTGGCAGTCTGTATGAAAAGAGGAGACATTTTAGGACACGCAGAACAAGTTTAGTGATTTTTTTGGCTAAATTATGGTGAAACTTATGCAGGCTTTGGATGAAAGTAACAATAGGTGCTTTAAAATTGGGCCTTTAGTGTCGGCAACAGTGCTGTCACACCGTAACCCCTCTGTGGTATTGTGGAAGAGTGCAGTGGTGGACTCTGTGGTCCAATATTAAAATTATATGAATCTGGTATAGGCGTCAGTGGCAGTGCACCCAAATATTGTGCCTTTGGTGGCAGCAAGTGCCTTCACATCGTAACCCTTTTGTGGTATTGTGTAAGAGTGCAGGGTTGGACCGTGTGGTCCAATATTAAAATTATATAAATCTGGTAATATAGCCGTCAGTGGCAGTGCACCCAAATATTGTGCCTTTGGTGGCAGCAAGTGCCTTCACGCCGTAACCCCTTTGTGGTATTGTGGAAGAGTGCAGTGGTGGAGGTTTTGTGAATGCAGAAGAGATCCCCGATCTTTTCAGTTACATCAGCATCAGGGGATTGATAGTTGATAATCCAGGACTGATTAATTTTTATAATTGTCAGCCGGTCTACAGAGTCGGTGGACAGACACACTCTGTTGTCTGTGACAAAACCTCCAGCGGCACTGAACGTCCTTTCAGAAAGCATGCTGGATGAAGGGCAACCTAGTAGCCGCATAGCATATTGGCTAAATTCTGGCCAGTGATTCAATCTCAACACCCAGTAAGCCAGAGGATCATCTGCTGGAAAGGTATCCAGGTCTGCCCTTGCCTCTGTGTCATCACTTGGTAACCTACCAGTGCCTGGAAAGGTGTTACACAAGTGTCGCTTTAGAGCATCCTCAAGTTTTTTCATCCTGTGCTCCCTCTGTGAGGGCAGTTCTGCAGCTCTGCAACTTTACCCTTGTATCGTGGATCAAGAAGGCTTGCCAACCAGTAATGATCCCTCTCCTTGATAGCACGAATCCTGGGGTCCTTTACCAGGCTTTGTAGGATAAGGGAGCCCATGCAGCGTAGGGTGGAGATAGCATTAAAGAACTTGCGGGTACCCCTTCGTGCGGCGCTACTCGCGGTTGGGTCTGATTGGAGGAGCAGTGCAATGAAATATGCTCCTTCATATAGTCAGTATCCTGAATCTATAACAATAAATGAGGTTTAAACAATTAAAACGTATATACGATTGTTTCCTATTACAGTCCTAAAAAGAGATGATTCCTATATACATTAGTCTGTAATGTTAGTTTGATCCTCATTTGGTTCCACTGCCACCTAGTGTCCAAATGGTGGAATTGTTCTGGAAGTACTGAGTCAGTTTCAGTAGTGAAAAAAAGAGAAAAGAATGCTTCCTTCTTTTTAAAAAAATAGTCAGCGTGTATTTCTTATTCGGAGTTTGACAGCCTCTGCTTCTCTTTCCCCTTCAGTGTTCCTCTGAGAGAAAGAGTGATAATTAGGGGAGCATCCAGGTCTGTCAGACTGTGCCGTTATAGAGAATGGAAACTTATGCACTTACGTTAGGATCTGATGGATGCTGCTGAATCCTTGGCAGTATGTCGATGTCCCTTTTGGAATCTGCTTCTTGGTGACTTTTTCCTTCGAATGACCGAGTCCAGAATTAACTGTAAAGCTACCTTTTTAGAGGTGCTTTCAGTTGCTGGCGGCGCTTAAGGATAGCAACTGGATGAAGTGAGGGATTAAATCTTTAGCACATTTATTCTAGCAGCTTCACATCAGTTGAAAGGATAATAAAATCAATACAAATAACGTAGGGCATAAAACACCTAACAAATGGTAAAGAATAGTAAAAAGTCAGAAATAGTTCGTGATAAAGTATACAAACAAAGTGGTAGGCGCCCCTGCCTGTGCCGCCACCAACTCTCCAAAGCCAGCCAGCAATCAGTGGTTTCCCCCAAACCAGTGTGCAAAGATCAACAAATACGTATCTGGCGGAGCGATGGCAGTCGCTTTTGGATCGTATGATGGTTCTCTTTTGATGTACCGTCCACATGTAACATGAAAAACAGTAGAGAAATACAATAGTGCAGAGCGAATACAAATATCAGTTTATGTGCATGTGATACTGCTCCCACTCACAAAAAAAGAGCCCCAACACTGGCTCTGAGCGGGTCAGCGCATTTGGTCATTTGTTTCTGTATTGAAGGAGGCGACCCACAACCTTCAAAGATGGCAGTCCTCTTCCGGTCTCAATACATAGAGGGACATGCAACAAAAGAGAGGCTTCCCTGTGTAGGTCTGTTGGAAATACAGTGGAAGTATATCTATAGGGATTAAACTCACATGTGTTGGAGCTTCTAGCCAAGCTCTGGGATCAAACGCCTGTGGACTTATTTGAGGTAAAGCCCATGGAAAACCTCTATAATCAGCAACACACCAGGGACTGGTGCAAGTAATAAAATTTATTAAAACATAAAAACAAAATAAAAAAGGATCAACCTGGCACAGCCAGTATAACCAGGCGCGTTTCGCCACGTAACGCGGCTTCCTCAGTCGGTTTACAGGTAATAATGAGAATTACAATATATATCCTTTTGATCACAATTATAATTGTCCCCAGGTGTGACTTGCTGAATTGGCGTGCGGTCCACGCCTCAAATTTTGTGAATCCGGTATTCTCCGCGGGTCCGCCATTTTGCGCATGCGCATTAACGGTGTTTGCGTTCCAGAGTGGATGTCTGCCATCTTGCGCTTGCGTATTGTCTAGACTTGCGTGCCTCCTTTCTTTACGGTCGGCATACGCAGCCCAAGGTGTCCTCCTTTACCTCTCACAGCCGAAAACGATCTTACGGGCTGGAATGGCAGTGGGACCAGATGTGTATTCAATTGTTTTTTCAGGCGGGAAATGTTTAGTTTTACTCGTGTTTGTTCTGCGCATGCTCGTGGCTCCGTTTCTCTTCTGGTCACATGTTAGTGGTGTCATCCTGGGTAAGCTCCATCTCTTTTTACACACACTCCGGGGTTCTCCCTAGCGGATGATTCACTTTCGTTTGTTTGACGTAGCAGAGAGGAGTGTTAATGGCGGTGACCCCTTTGCTTTATGTCCATTGTGGAGCTAGATTGGGGAGAATATTTTAAAGAACTTGATGAGTCCGACATTGGCAGCCCTGTATGCTCTGACTGCGGGGATCTGATACATATACCATTGCATGGATTAATAGTACAAAATGCATCCTTCTCTTTGCACAGTAAATATAAATATAAGAATAAATATAAAAAGGGGGAAAAGTGATCATTTCCGTATCTTTTTTGCGCCAGATGTTTTACATTTGTACATCTTATGGTTTTTAACGGATCATCATAAAGGGAATCCAATGAATAATAAATCATCAGTAAACAGATCATCATAAAGGGAATCCAATGAATAATAAATCATCAGTAAACACTAATTCGTTAACTATTTCTGTTTTGACCCTATCGTAAGAGTCTGTATTACACATCATCGTATTGCATACGGTAGATTGAGTGAGTACTTGACATCTGGACATGAAATATCACGGAATCTTCTGTCGTAATATGTTTATAGGTGGAATATAACGAACATATTGTATAGGTATCGGTAGAAGATAGTATAAGTGTCATAGGTCTATTCTACCGATTCTCTGCAGATTGTTGGTATTATGGAAGGAGGCTGGAGGTGATGGTCTTTTAACTGAGATATTTATTTGGGCTCTTCGAGCAGTTATTTTCCTTCACTTGGGGATGTCTGAATCTTGTATGGTTCTCCTCTTAGAGGAGATGCTTCCTAGAGGTTGGAGGCTCATCTCTGGGTTTATCTATGGGATTGGTGTTGTCCCTGTTTTACAGGGAAAGCCTGGGTTTGGGATATGGTTAAAAATCGCATGTGTCAGCTCTTTCGGTGGACAAAAAGGCAGGTTAGTGCCTCTAGAAAAACCCCTGTAGATGGAGTGGGGGTTTCTATCATGCAGCCTTGGGACCTGCTGTTTTTCGTGTAGGGGAATCTTGATATTTTCAAGAGGGTGGAGGTAGAGTATGATATCATGTCTTCTTGTTGGTCTCTTGGAGTCTTGATCATTTCTTCAAATCACAGAAAATGACAGATTTCGAAATCTGCATTAAGGCCGGCAGGAGTCAAAGAAACATAGAAACATAGAAAAATAATCGGCAGATAAGAATTAGGTTTCTTTGGCGGGAGAGTGGAAGAGCTTGGCAGCCGCGGGATCCTCTGAACTTGGTAAAGCAGTACTAAAGATACCTAACAAGTCACGATCCGGTGCAGAGTGAGCAGCTAAAGAGGTTCAGGAGCTCACCGATAAGGAGCACCGCATGCGTAACAGTTGAGCCTGGACCATTAAGGCTCCTGTATTGGTGAGTGTGACTTTTTCTCTTTCCTAATACATAGTTACATAGTTACATAGTTATATAGGCTGAAAAAAGACATACGTCCATCGGGTTCAGCCTCTCCCACATAACCTACTGCTGTTGATCCAAAAGAAGGCAAAAAACCCAGTCTGAATGCTTGCCAATATGCAACATACTGGGAAAAAATTCCTTCTTGACCCCAGAATGGCAGTCAGATTTCTCCTTGGATCAAGAAGCTTTTACCCACATATTAAATATTATAACCCTTAATATTCTGTGTCTGCAGGAAGTCATCCAGTCGTTTTTTAAAAGTCTGTACAGACTCTGACCCAACCACCTCAACAGGCAGAGAATTCCACAGCTTTATTGTTCTCACCGTAAAATAACCCTTCCTATGCTTTAAGCTAAATTTTCTTTCTTCCAGTCTAAATGGATGACCCCTTGTCCTATGTATAGTCCTGTTAATGAATAGGTTATCAGACAATGGTTGATAATGGCCCCGTATATATTTATATAAGGTTATCAGATCCCCTCTAAGGCGCCTTTTCTCTAAACTAAACAGGTTTAAGCTTGTTAGTTTTTCCTCATAACTTAACCCTTCCATCCCCCTTATTAATTTAGTTGCCCGTCTCTGCACTTTTTCTAGCGATATAATATCTTTTTTTAAGACAGGTGCCCAAAATTGCACGGCATATTCAAGGTGCGGCCTGACCATTGATTTATACAGAGGCAAAATTATGTTTTCATCCCGTGAGTGAACTCCCCTTTTAATGCATGCCAGTACTTTGCTGGCCTTGGCGGCTGCTGTTTGACATTGCACATTGTTACTTAGTTTGAAGTCTATGATTATTCCCAATACATTATTGCAAGACTGGTATCATGCTATGAGAGCGTTGTCTCTTCTCTATTCTTGTGTCCCCTGGCTGAGGAGGAGTAAGAAGACCTCTTAAAGAAGGGCAGTGACCACCCTATATTTAGGCACAAGGCGTTCCACTCCAGAGTCTGGATTCAATTAGGCTCTGGTTTCCGTAAGTGTGCAATTTTACTCACCGTGAATCACACATATAGAAGTTTTTTGCACTATCATCTCCCCTTTTTTCTCCCATCTATATCTCCTGCTGTGGAGTCCATCAAGACCACTAGAGGAACGGACACGTCCAATCAAGTCCGCTACATTTGTGGAAGGGGTAATATTGACATTAATCTCAAGCACTTTTGATGCATCACCCATCCACTTAGGAACCGGAAAACCAATAGCAGAGACTTTCTCGGACATTGGCAGACAGTCCTTTCTATGGACTATATTGGTCACTATAGCTAGACCCTCGTTTTCACTATTACACTGTGTTTCACTGTTGCATTTGCAATTTAATTTTATTGTATACACAGACCACTGTATCAATATCTACAGTTGTGTTCAAAATTATTCAACCCCCAATGCTGTAAAGGGTTTTAGGGAATTTAGTGTACATTTGTAATTGTATTCAGAATGAAATCCTACAAGGACTTTTTAAAGAACCATATGCAACTAAAATGACATCAATTGGTTTTGTAATACAGTAGTAAATGTTTCTTTTGTGAATTCTTCATTGACACAATTATTCAACCCCTTAAAGACTACCACTCTGAAGAACAGAGGTTCATTCAAGTGTTTTCAATCAGGTATTGAAAACACCTGTGGATGTCACGGAGCAGCAATAAAGCATAATAAGCACCAATTAGGCAGCTTTAAAATGACTGTGATACTCAGCTCCTTCTAGACATTTACTGGTGTGGTTACAAACATGGTGAAGTCAAGAGAATGGTCCAGGAAGACAAGAGAAGAGGTGATTACTCTTCACAGGAAGGGCAATGGCTATAAGAAGATTGCAAAGATGTTAAACATACCAAGAGAGACCATAGGAAGCATCATTCGCAAATTCAAGGCAAAGGGCACTGTTGAAGCGCTACCTGGTCGTGGCAGAAAGAAGATGCTGACTTCGACTGCTGTGCTCTACCTGAAGCGTAGAGTGGAGAAAAGTCCCCGTGTGACTGCTGAGGAACTGAGAAAAGATTTGTCAGATGTGGGTACTGAAGTTTCAGCTCAGACAATACGGCGCACACTGCGTAATGAAGGCCTCCATGCCAGAACTCTGTCGGGTATATTACACAAAGGAAAAATTTAAAATGGATGTCTGTAGCCATTTTGTTTTTAAAGACAGTTTTTCTTTCAAATTTCTCTAGGTTTAGAAATGAACGAGATTTTTTTTTACAGAGTTCATTCCTGGGTGAAGTCTTTTATATTTTTTTAAGAAGTGCCAGACATGAAGGAACCTAGAATGTTTGTGTGTGATAAGGCTAGAGTTAAGTGCTAAGACGTGTCATAATTAAATTTATTGGTCTGTCTTAAGTTTTTAAAACAAAAGATATTTTGTCTTTTGGGTATAGGAATAAGAGTTAATTTTCTGTAATATAGATTTATATTCACAAAATATATGTTTATAATCAAGGTATATTTTATTATATTTACAGTAGGAAATATATACTCCAATAAATATTGTAGAAAGTATATAATTGGTAAATAATAAAAATTACTAAAGAATAGATTCTGTTGAGTTAACCAGAAAAGAATTTAGCTGATAGTAAGTAATTTCAAAAGGGAGTAGGGATATAAATTAGATGGAGACACTGTGTCTAGTTGGGAGAAGAGAAGGTCTTTGTGTAGATTGAACTTTTGACCCGAGTTAAGAATATTAAAAAGAAATGGTGGAATTAATTAAGAAGTGCAATACTGCCCTCTAGAGGATAGTAAATATTATAATTAGATTAATAATATTGCCGGTGACGTCAAATTGGCTATAATAAGCGGCAATGTTAGTTGCAAGACAGTCGGAGAATTCAGCATTCAGACTCACACTGCAATGCATTACACATGACCCTCTGAGAGTCCAAGATTTCAACACTCAGACTCACACCATGATGCAGGCAGATCCCAAGACATGAGGCAATCAAGATTCTCACCAAATCTCTAACTCACATGCATTGATTATCTGATATCGATAATCTTCACACATTCCAAAATTATTACATCAGGAATTCCAAGGCAGACTTATCAACATCCAAATTGGACAGGTAATGTATGACATTAAGGAATTAATGTAAATATATATATTTGTAGATATTCTTGCAACATAGACTGAGACTTCTCAGATACGGTTAGATCCAAATTCTAAGTATTTTCTATTCTGCAGATAGAAATATGAAGAAGTGGATATAAGGATTTATTCCTAAAAGAAATATTGTAAGATTGATACCAATATATATATATTGAATTTGGAAATTACTGTGATTAAAATTAATAAGCAAGGAATTATATAACTACAAAATAAAAAGCAAAAGATTAGAAGTTTAATTCTCGAGATTGGAGGAGGATTCACTAAATAAGTTTTTATTACCTATCATTAAATTAGCTCATCTTTTGTTGATCCATGTAGCATAGATATATATATATATATATATATAAGAGCTGGCTGGTTAAACATTGTTTGCTGGGAAATGCATGTTGTATTAAGCAGAAATGTTTATTAGCCATTTGTGTATTAGTTACTAACTGATAAGGTAAATGATATTAATCAAATATGCAGTTACTAACCGGAGATACATATATTGTGAAGCTAGTTTTTATATGCTGATGGATTGTGGTTTATAAATTTTTGTTTATGATATGAGATTTGAAACTTTTTTGTATACGTAATAAATATATATATGTTTTTATCCGATTATTGATTATTGTATTTTTCAAAGCAAAACACAGACAATTAAAAGAATTCAGGATAATTTCTAAGAAATATAAACGTTTGATATTTGTGTCTTGTATAAATTTCTTATGAAGTAATAATCCCTGATATATTGGAGGCACCTGCCGAGGTAGGTCCAGTAAGTCCAATATAGACATATTGGAGGCTTGGCTGATAAATCCAATATATATAAATGTGTTGTATTCACGTGCAGAGATTATATCCGACAACTCCAAGGCGCACCCCCTTGCTGTCTCCAAAGAATAAGAAGAGTCGACTGCAGTATGCCAAAAGTCATGTGGACAAACCACAGAAGTTTTGGGATAGTGTTCTGTGGACTGATGAAACAAAATTAGAACTGTTTGGGCCCATGGATCAACGCTATGTTTGGAGGAGGAAGAACAAGGCCTATGAAGAAAAGAACACCTTGCCTACTGTGAAGCATGGCGGGGGTCAATCATGCTTTGGGGCTGTTTTGCTTCTGCAGGTACAGGGAAGCTTCAGCGTGTGCAAGGTACCATGAATTCTCTTCAGTACCAGGAGATATTGGATGACAATGTGATGCAGTCCGTCACAAACCTGAGGCTTGGGAGACGTTGGACCTTTCAACAGGACAATGATCCCAAGCATACCTCCAAGTCCACTAGAGCATGGTTGCAGATTAAAGGCTGGAACATTTTGGAGTGGCCATCGCAGTCACCTGACTTAAATCCGATTGAGAACCTCTGGTGGGACTTAAAGAAAGCAGTTGCAGTGCGCAAGCCTAAGAATGTGACTGAACTGGAGGCTTTTGCCCATGACGAATGGACGAAGATACCCGTAGATCGCTGCAAGCTATGCTTCACGTTTAAAAGCTGTTATAACTGTAAAAGAATGTTGTACTAAGTACTAATATTGAATGTCACTTGGGGGTTGAATAAAACTGATAATGATGTGAGCACAGAAAAGACATTTGTGGTTATTTCATTATAAATGTTATGTTATATTTGTCTGACCTACACGTGCCTCTTTGATTTAATTGTAAGCAAGATGACTGAATGATCAAAATCAATGTCAAACTGGCCAAAACACTCAATTTCAGTGGGGGTTGAATAATTTTGAACACAACTGTACATAGAAACATAGAAAATGTCGGCAGATAAGAACCTTTCGGCCCATCTAGTCTGCCCAATTACATGGGTACTTTACCTGCATTTATCTTTTGTTTAGGATAGCCTTATGCCTATCCCATGCCTGCTTAAATTCAATCACTGTTTTGGTCTCTACCACTTTTACTGGAAGACTGTTCCATGTATCCACCACCCTCTCAGTAAAATAATGCTTCCTGATGTTACTTTTAAACCTTTGCCCCTCTAATCTAAGACTATGTCCTCTTGTTTTGCTACTTTGTTTCATTTTAAATATACTCCCTTCCTCTACCTTGTGGATTCCCTTTACGTATTTAAATGTTTCTATCATATCTCCTCTGTCTCGTCTTTTTTCCAAGCTGTACATGTTAAGATCATTAAGCCTTTCCTGGTAACTTTTCTCCTTCAAGCCGTACACCATTTTAGTAGCCCTTCTCTGAACTCTCTCTAAGATGTCTATATCCTTCTGGAGATACGGTCTCCAGTACTGCACACAGTACTCCAAGTGAGGTCTCATCAGTGCTCTGTGCAGTGGCATGAGCACTTCCCTTTTCCTACTGCTAATACCTCTCCCTACACAACCAAGCATTCTGCCAGCATTTCCTGCTGCTCTATTACATTGACTACTTACCCTTAGATCCTCTGAAATAATGGCCCCTAAATCCCTTTCCTCAGATGTTGAGGTTAGAACTGTATCAAATATTCTATATTCAGCCCTTGGGTTTTTACGCCCCAGGTGCATTATCTTGCACTTATCCACATTAAAACTGAATTGCCACAGCTCCGACCATTTTTTTAGTTTACCTAATTATTATTATTATTCTTTATTTATAAAGTGCCAGCATATTCCGCAGCTCTGTACAATAGGCACAGTATAGACAGGGATACAATACATTGAACAACATTTGACAAACAGTACAAGAGGAGATGAGGGCCCTATTCCCATAGGAACTCACAATCTAGGAGGGTTGGGGTTGGAAACAGGAGGAGAGGACTGTAAGGTGAGAGTGATTGATGGTTGCGTCAGTGAGTTGGGTGGTAAGCTTCCCTAAATAGGAACGTTTTTAAGGGAGCATTTGAAGGAAGAGAAGTTCGGGGAAAGTCTGACAGTACGAGGGAGAGCGTTCCAGAGAGTGGGGGCTGCGCGTGGGAAATGCCGCAGTCTATCATGGGAAGAGGTGATGTGGGGAGAAGCTAGGCGCAAGTCACTGTTTGACCTTAGGGAGCGGGCTGGGGTGTATTTGGTGATTAGTGAGGACAGGTAGTGGGGAGCTGAGTTAGTGAGGGTTTTGTAGGTAAGGATAAGGATTTTGAACTTAATTCTGCAGTGGATGGGGAGCTAGTGAAGGGACTCGCAGAGGGAGCGGCAGAGACAGAGAGGGCGGGTGAGGTGAATTAGCCTGGCGGAGGCGTTCAGAATGGATTGTAGGGGGGAGAGGCGGGACAGAGGGAGGCCAGATAAGAGATTATTGCAATAGTCAAGTCGGGAGATTACCAGGGCGTGTATGAGTTGTTTTGTGGTGACAGCGGTAAGAAATGGCCGAATTATGGAAATATTACGCAGTTGGTATCGGCAGGAGGAGGAAAGAGACTTGATGTGGGGGATGAAGGAAAGAGCAGAGTCAAGTGTAACTCCAAGACAGCGAACTTGGTTTGATGGGGAGATGGTGATTTGGTGATACCCTCCACCGTGATAGAGAAGTCAGGCAGTGGGGAGGCATTGGAGGGAGGAATAAGTAGGAGCTCAGTCTTTGACATGTTGATCTTTAGGTGGTGGGAGGCCATCCAGGAGGAGATGCCAGATAAACAGTCACTGACTTTTGAAAGGACAGGGGGAGAGAGATCAGATTTAGAGAGGTAGATCTGAGTGTCATCAGCGTAGAGGTGGTAATTAAAGCCAAAGCTGTTGATGATTTTGCCCAGGGAGGAGGTGTAGATGGAAAAGAGCAGAGGACCAAGGACAGAGCCTTGAGGTACACCAACAGATAGAGGCAATGAGGAGGAGGAGTTACCAGCAAAGGACACAGAAGGACCTGTTGGATAAATAGGAGTCAACCCAAGCAAGTGCAGTGTCACCAAGACCCAGAGAGTTGAGGGTCTGTAGAAGGAGGGGGTGGTCAACAGTGTCAAAAGCAGCTGAGAGGTCAAGCAGGATGAGAATAGAATAGTGGCCGTGTTTTTTAGCAGTTAGGAGGTCGTTGGTGACTTTGGGAAGGGCAGTTTCAGTTGAGTGTAGGGGACGGAAGCCAGATTGCAGGGGGTCAAGTAGGGAATTGGAGGACAGGAAGAGGGAGAGGCGGTTGAAGACTAGTTTTTCTAAGAGCTTTGATGTGAAGGGAAGCAGGGATACAGAGCGATAGTTGGATGGAGAGTTGGGATCTAGGAATGGTTTCTTTAGTAAAGGGGTAACTAGCACGTGTTTGAAGGTGGATGGAAAGGAGCCAGTGGAGAGAGATAGGTTGAAGATGTGTGTGAGAGCACGGGTGAGGGAGGAGGAGAGGGGAGGAATTAGATGTGAGGGAATGGGGTCGAGCGGGCACGTGGTGAGATGTGAGGAGGACAATAAGGAATTGACTTCCTCCTCAGTGGCTGGGAGGAAGCGGCAGAGGGTGGCAGAGGGGACCTCTGGGAGTGGAGGTGGCAGATAACTATCTTGTGTTGGGATGTTGCTTCTGATAGTTAAAGTTTTACTGAGGAAGTAGTCTGCCAGGTCTTGAGCGCTGAAGGCAGCTGTGGGGGGAGGTGCAGGTGGGTAGAGGAGAGTGTTGAAGGTGGACCAGAGCCGTTTAAGGTTGGAGGACAGAGTAGATATAAGAGATGAGAAGAAGGATTGTTTGGCCAAGTGGAGGGCAGAGGTGTATGACCGGAGAATAAACTTGAAGTGAACAAAATCAGCTTCAGAGCGGGATTTCCTCCAGGCACGCTCTGCAGTGCGGGAGCATTGTTGCAGGTAGCGAGTTTGGAGGGTGTGCCAGGGCTGAAGCTGGCGGCGTGGGGCCTTACACGTCGAAGAGGAGCAAGAGTGTCTAGAGCAGAGATAAGCATAGTGTTGTAGTGATTAGTGGCAGCATCAGGGCAGGTGAAGGATGAGGTATGAGGGAGGTGGTGAAGTAGGTTGGAGAATTGATGGGGGTCCACAGCATGTAGATTTCTGCAAGTGTGTGTGCGGGGTGGGGGAGCAGGGTGTTTAGGAAGTCCAGATAGGTTGAAAGAGAGAAGGTGGTTGTCAGAGATGGGGAAAGGGCGACAGTTGAACTCAGAAATGGAGCAGAGGTTGGAAAAGACAAGGTCAATAGCGTGACCATTGCGTGGGTAGGGAGGAGGGAGGATTGTGTCCAAGGGAGGACGTGAGTGAAAGAAGTTTGGAGGCAGCAGGGGCGGAAGGATCGTCAATGGGAATGTTGAAGTCCTCGAGAATTAGGCATGGAAGATTAGAAGACAGGAAGTGAGAAAGCCAGGTAGCAAAGTGGTCAAAGAACTGGGAGGTTGGTCCCGGTGGGCGGTAGATGACTGCCACCCTGAGAGCCAGAGGAGAGAACAGGCGAATGCAGTGTGTCTCGAAGGAGGAGAAGGAGAGGGATGGGGTGGAGGGAGATGCTGGTAGGTGCAGGTGGGAGAGAACAGGATTCCGACCCCGCCACCATTTCTCTCACCCGGTCTGGGGGTATGGCTCAAGTGTAGACCGCCATGTGAGAGAGCAGCAACGGAGGCCGTGTCAGAGGGAGTTAGCCAGGTTTCAGTTAAAGCTAGGAGGCTGAAGGAGTTTGAAAGGAAGAGGTCATGGATTGCTGTTAGTTTGTTGCACACAGAGCGAGCGTTCCAGAGGGCGCAGGAGAAAGAGGACAGGTGCTGAGGGATTATGGGAATGAGGTTGTTGGGCTTGCAGGGAGGTGATTTATGTGCGATGGAGATAGGATGAGAGGGAAGTATTGGATGTGTTGTGGGGCCAGGGTTAGGGGATATGTCACCTGAATAGAGTAACAGCAGGAGGTGAGAAAGAGAAGGTGGGAATGGATTTGTTGGAGTGGGAGTCATTGGCAGCACGAGAGATAGAGGGAGACCATGTTCTGTGGAAACAAAGGAGCTCATGCGAGGCCAGCATGTGGGACGAGAGGAGGGAGAGAGAGATGCAGATAGTGTAGGGGTCGGTGGTAGAGGGGCAGGAGTTTAATTTAAGGAGAAAGGTAGAAGTAAAGAGCAGAAGCGTGAGAGAAAGCATAATATAGACGTGTGTTTACCCAGAGTAAAAAGTGGGCCTTGCAGTTCCTTCCTCCAGTCCCTCCACTCTAGGAAATCAACTCTGAACGTCCACTTAGGATGCCACTTGGGAATGTCACTTGAGCTAAGACTCACTGGAGCCAGTCTTAGCTGTTATATAGGGCGGACTGATTGCATTCAGGCAGTTAAAAGGTAAACACCTGAAGCTGGATGGGCTGTGTCAATAGGGCAGGAGATTCACATGCTAATTAGCAAAGCAAATGGTGGAGAAAAAGAAAAATAAATAAAAAAATAAATAAAAAAAAGACCAAGGTAACGTTACAATGTGGGTGCCTGTGAATACGGGGTGATGGGGGTCCTACCAGCAACAGTATGCAGGGGATCAGTTGAGATGTGGGTGTCTGTGGATAATGGGTGATAATGTCTTACCAGCAAAAGTATGCAGGGGATCAGTTGAGATGTGGGTGTCTGTGGATAATGGGTGATAATGTGTTACCAGCAAAAGTATGCAGGGGATCAGTTGATATGTGGGTGTCTGTGGATAATGGGTGATAATGTCTTACCAGCAACAGTATGCAGGGGATCAGTTGAGATGTGGGTGTCTGTGGATAATGGGTGATAATGTCTTACCAGCAAAAGTATGCAGGGGATCAGTTGAGATGTGGGTGTCTGTGGATAATGGGTGATAATGTCTTACCAGCAAAAGTATGCAGGGGATCAGTTGAGATGTGGGTGTCTGTGGATAATGGGTGATAATGTCTTATCAGCAAAAGTATGCAGGGGATCAGTTGAGATGTGGGTGTCTGTGGATAATGGGTGATAATGTGTTACCAGCAAAAGTATGCAGGGGATCAGTTGATATGTGGGTGTCTGTGGATAATGGGTGATAATGTCTTACCCAAGCAACAGTATGCAGGGGATCAGTTGGATGTGGGTGTCTGTGGATAATGGGTGATAATGTCTTACCTGTGGAGAGAGGAGACACAGGAATTAGAGATCGTGATGGTGGATGGCATAGGGGATCTTGGATAAAACTCCAGGAAATCAACTCTGAACGTCCACTTAGGATGCCACTTGGGGAGGTCACAAGAGCCAAGGCTCCCCATGCTACGACAAGTGTTTGACATGGCTGCAAAGCGCGATCCTCCATGGGAGAATTGACCCTTGCAGTGCTGAGTGCACTAATTGCGGTCAGTGGGGTGGCAACAAGGGATGTGCACGCATTTTATTTTTTTTGTTTCGGTTCGGCTAGTTCAGTTTTTTTAAATTTTCGTTTCGGCTGATTTTCATTTCGTATCGACTTTTATTTCATGATATCGGAAAATTTCAGTCTTTTTGGATCGTCTGTTCTCTTAGTTTCAAAGTATCTATTTCATTTTGACTTAGACGAATGGTATTTCGGATGATCCGATGTTTCGATCGATACGGTAATTCTGCCGATTCTATTGATTTTTTTATGAAAGATCCTTTTTTTTCTTATGAATATGCATTGCAGAACCTTATTTAACCACTTCGCTGCGGAGGACGCGCTCAGCCAAGCCTCGGCCTGAGTCTCTGTACCACCTGACTGGCCGGACCGCGTGACCTGCGCACGCACGCCACGCAGCCGCATCACCTTCAACAGGACGGACTCTTCAGGACCGGGCAGGCACTCCCGCGCTGCCCGGCATCTGGGTCCCCTCAACCCCTGCCGGAGCTGGAGCAATATCCAGGTGAGAGCTGGGCAAATCCATGTGTAAGCTGGGCAAATCCATGAGCTGGGGGCAAATCCATGAGCTGGGGGCAAATCCATGAGCTGGGGCAAATCCATGAGCTGGGGGCAAATCCATGTGTGAGCTGGGGCAAATCCATGAGCTGGGGGCAAATCCATGAGCTGGGCAAATCCATGAGCTGGGGCAAATCCATGTGCTGGGGGCAAATCCATGTGCTGGGGCAAATCCATGAGCTGGGGCAAATCCATGAGCTGGGGGCAAATCCATGAGCTGGGCAAATCCATGAGCTGGGGCAAATCCATGAGCTGGGGTAAATCCATGTGCTGGGGGCAAATCCATGAGCTGGGGGCAAATCCATGAGCTTGGCAAATCCATGTGTGAGCTGGGGCAAATAAATGTGTGAGCTGGGGGCAAATAAATGTGTGAGCTGGGGCAAATCCATGTGTGAGCTGGGGCAAATCCATGAGCTGGGGCAAATCCATGTGTGAGCTGGGGCAAATCCATGTGTGAGCTGGGGCAAATCCATGAGCTGGGGGCAAATCCATGTGTGAGCTAGGGCAAATCCATGAGCTGGGGCAAATCCATGAGCTGGGCAAATCCATGAGCTGGGCAAATCCATGTGTGAGCTGGGGCAAATCCATGTGTGAGCTGGGGCAAATCCATGAGCTGGGGGCAAATCCATGTGTGAGCTGGGGGCAAATCCATGTGTGAGCTGGGGCAAATCCATGAGCTGGGGCAAATCCATGAGCTGGGCAAATCCATGAGCTGGGGGCAAATCCATGAGCTGGGGCAAATCCATGTGAGAGCTTGGGCAATATCGATAACGTGTCCACAGGTGGGGGCGCACAATTCTTGGCTGGCCCCGGGCGCTGAAAACCCACGCTACGCCACTGGCTGTGTGCATCCAAACCCGTCCCCGAGCGGCGAAGGGAAAGTTCCCTCGCTTCCGCTCTTTGAAGGACCCAAGCCCTGGTCACGTGACCGCGGCTTGGGTCCTTCAAAGACCGGAAGCGGGGAAACTTTCACTTCCCCGGCACCGCTCGGAAAGGTAAGTATGGCGCGGACGGCGGAGCTCATGGGGCGGCTGTCCGAATGCCGATAGAGCATTCGAACAGCCGCCCCATGTCTGGTCTGGGGTCTGATCTGGGGTATATATCCATGAGAGCTTGGGGGGGCAATATCCACGAGCCGGGGGTCAATATCCACGAGCTGGGGGACAGTATCCATGAGCTGGGGGACAGTATCCCAGAGCTGGGGGGCAGTATCCCAGAGCTGGGGGGGCAGTATCCACGAGCTGGGGGCCAATATCCACGAGCTGGGGGCCAATATCCACGAGCTGGGGGACAGTATCCATGAGCTGGGGGGCAGTATCCACAAGCTGGGGGGCAATATCCACGAGCTGGGGGCCAATATCCACGAGCTGGGGGCCAGTATCCATGAGCTGGGGGCCAATATCCATGAGCTGGGGGCCAATATCCATGAGCTGGGGGTCAATTCCATGAGCTGGGGGCCAATATCCACGAGCTGTGGGCCAATATCCACGAGCTGGGGGCCAATATCCATGAGCTGGGGGACAGTATCCATGAGCTGGGGGGCAATATCCACGAGCTGGGGGCCAATATCCATGAGCTGGGGGCCAGTATCCACGTGCTGGGGCAATATCCACGAGCTGGGGCAGTATCCAAGAGCTGGGGCAATATCCACGAGCTGGGGCAATATCCAAGAGCTGGGGCAATATCCACGTGCTGGGGCAGTATCCACGTGCTGGGGCAATATCCACGAGCTGGGGCAATGTCCACGAGCTGGGGCAGTATCTACGTGCTGGGGCAGTATCCACGTGCTGGGGCAGTATCCACGAGCTGGGGCAGTATCCACGTGCTGGGGCAGTATCCATGAGCTGGGGCAGTATCCACGAGCTGGGGCAGTATCCACGTGCTGGGGCAATATCCATGAGCTGGGGCATATATCCATGAGCAGGGGCAGTATATCCACAATAGACTGCCCTCTGGGCAGGCTTTCCACCTTGTTAAATATAATCGCTCTGCTCCTGGGGATAAGAAGTGGCGGATCGGGCAATGCTTTTGCAACGGATGCAAACATTTTTATATATAGATTAGAGGTCACGTACCTGTGTGTATCCATATAAACTGAGGACTTGTGCCATTGGAAGTGTGGTGATAGATGTTCGACCTCCTATAAATCCGGCGACTTTACTCGCTCTCCTGGCAGAATAGTTAGGAGCTTCCCTCTGGTTTCCAGATAATATTTGCAGAGTGTCTTTTATCGCCTTATTGGAGTCTCCACATGCATCATAAGCGTGATAACCCAAAGTGACGTTGGGTAAAATACTCGGGTTCCTGTTAATCTCATCAATAGCGAAGATGAAAGCCATCAGACCGGCGTATTCATCAGAAGAAGGGCTGGGGGAGATACACACACTGTGCTAAACAAATACATTTAATTTAATTCAACTTAATGCATAAATAAGTAAAATGAAATGAAAACAAGTGAGTTATGCAACAAATGTAACATTGTGACACACGTGTAAGAGACATCTTTAGACTATCCAATAGAAACATCAGATGTATCTCCTCGCTGTGTGTTTTACGTGAGAGCCCGGGATTAACATGCATAACATAAGGGATTGTACAAAGAGCACTGAAATTCCACCCGAAAACAGGGTCCCTGAAGTGCAGGGAAAATCCACCGAACAACCACTGAATCGAAAGGAAAAAAAGCTTCAAAACCGCCATGAAACATCAGATCTCAGGCTAGGGTCAGACGAAAGCAGTTTTAACGTGCGTTTAGACGCACGAAATCACAGCCGTGCTAGCAGCAAATGACGTCCAATGCCGGGGAACATACGACGAACGGCCGCACGAACGTTCGTCCGCGCAACGCAAGTGGCAAACGAACGCATTTTTTCGAGAACGTCAAACCTCTAGTACGGACGTACAGAGTGCGCTGCGTCCGCTAGAGGCGTGCGTGCGTGATTGGGAGACGTCAGACGCTGCTAATGTACGGCTAAGGCTAGGGTCAAACAAAAGCATTTTTACACGCGAACGTAAAAAAGTGTGTCCGAACGAATCGACGTATTTTTTCACGGAATGCGCGAAAACGGTCATACGATGCGCATTTTTCGTGCGTGATTTCTTTCGGATCGTCATAAAACTCTTTTTGCGTCTGGACGTTATGTTGGCCGGACATTAGCAGCGTCTGCCGTCTCCCTATCACGCACACACGCCGCTATGCCGCAGCTGCGCACTCAGTACGTCAGTACTAGCGGTTCAGCGTTCTCGAAAAAATGCGTTCGTTTTGTACTTGCGTTGCGCGGCCGGACTTTCGTGCGACCTTACTTCGTATATTGGCCGTCATTGCCCATCATTTGCTGCTAGTGCGGCCGTGATTAAGTGCGCCAGAACGCACGTTAAAAGTGCGCTGGTCTGACCCCAGCCTAACATAACGTCCAGACACAAAAAGTGTTTTATTGATGATCCGTACAAAATCACGGACGAACATGCGCATCGTATGACCGCTATCGCGTATTCCGTGAAAAAATGCGTCCATTCGTTCGAACGCACTTTTTCACAGACAACGCGAAAAATGCGTTAGTCTGACCCTAGCCTTATCGGATAAGCAGCCGCAAACCTATTGAATGTTCCCATGCCCAGTCCGCTGGCCATGATCGGGCCTGAATTTATAGTGGCTATTAGAGATTTGCTGACTAAATGTCAAAGAACAAGCCCTCCGCACACTAACTTTGGTTGTCGTCGGTTGAGAAATTTAACAGGAAATGTACCAACTCCGGCGGGAGAAGAAACCTTCGAAGAATGGGTAGAACAGACGATGCAGGCTCTGGATGAGTGGGACATCTTCGAAACACAGAAGAAGCAAAGAATTACTGAGAGCTTAAAGGGACCTGCGTCAGAGGCTGTCAGAAACCTAAAATTGAGTAAACAAGACTGCACCACTTTAGATTACCTAAATGTACTACAGGAAGTCTTTGGGCGAATGGAAAAGGCTGCGGAGCTCGTGTACCAGTATGAACATACTTACCAGCGGAAAGGTGAGAAGATGACTGAATATATGAGGCGCCTAGATAAGATTCTGCACCAGATACTTCTTAAGAAAGGGGCTGAACCGGCGAAATAAATAAAATCCGAATGCAGCAGATCCTGAGGGGCGCTCAGCCTCTAGATCCTGTGATGCTACAGCTGAGAACCAGAGAAGGTAACCGAGGATTGAAATACCTGGAACTGATCTGAGCTGTCAGAGAGGAAGAGGCTCTACTTGAAGAAAAATCCTTTAGGAAAGGAGAAAGAGTTTACGCACAACCCGTGAGGCATAACGAATGCTTGCAAGCAGAAGATGATTCGTTAGACACCTATGGATTCGAAATGGATGAACAGGAGCATCTGGTTGTTCCTAAATCCACAGAGAATGCTGCAAAAGAGCAAATTATTCCTACATATAGTGAAATCTACAAAACTGTTAAGAAAGTGCAAGAAGCTCAAGCTGAATTGCAACAGGCACATACGGACCTGTGCCGAGTACTTTTGAAGATGGCAGAGACACAGACCGATATGCAGAAGTTCCTTACTGATATGCGAACAACTGGAGTTGCTGTGGCGTCTGGCCAGGGTCCTTCAACCGAATCACCACAAGCAAGTGCGTCTCCGTCTTCAAAGAAGAGATGTTTCAGTTGTGGGGAGATGGGTCATTTCTGAGCGCAATGCAAAAGCCAAAAGCCTGAAGGAAATAGGGTAGAAGAGTTCCTAAAAGCCCTGGAAGGACTGCTATCTACCTCACCGGCGGGAAACGCCAGAGGGCCCAAGTGAAGGAGCAAACTAGGTGCCCAATGGTTAAAAACCTCTCCAGAAATCAAGCCAGGACTGAAAGGCTGAGAGGGACCAGAGTTTTGCCAACTGCTGAGCCTACCAGGACTGAAAGAGTCACTCCCTTAGCATCCGGTCCTACGTCATGGGCAAGCAATGCACACCCAAAACCTACACGGGCCAAGAAGAAGGCCAGGGTACAGCAAACGGGGTCTAAACTTCCTGCTGCTACGACAAAGTTTCCTGACCAGCTGATAGGTCCTTCTCCCATCGTTCCAATCCAAGTGGAGGGAGTCTATACTAAAGCTCTGTTAGACTCAGGGGCTCAAGTGACATTGATCTACTGAGACTTCTATGAGAAGCACTTGAAACACATACCTCTACAGAAGTTAAAGGACCTTGAGATCTGGGGTATCGGAACTGCGAAACTTCCCTATGACGGATATCTACAGGTGAAGTTTGAGATCGGATCCGAAGTCATCGGACAGTCTGGAGGTTGTGATGCATTGGCCATCATGTGTCCTCGGCCTTCAGGGGCCAACAGAAGTTCTATGATAGTGGGGACGAATACTGACTGGTCGACTCTGCGACGTGACTCTGACTATATAGTACTGGAAGAAGGTTCCACCAGGGAGTACACCAGATGTTACGTCCATTCTATCAGCGAATGGTCGAAGAACAGAAGGCACCTGCCGAAGTGGGGCGCCTGTGGGATTGGGAGGAACAGAAAATGTTCTGCAATCAGGAGAAGTGGCGAGTTTCCGGGCTTCAGTCAAGTTAACAGATCGCAACCAGGTCCCTATGTGGTCCTGAAAACTGATTTCAATCATGGGAGTGAAGCCGGAGTAGAAGTAATCCCTGAAATAATCTCCACAAAAGCTTTGAAACGAACACGAGGAAGAGTCTCAGTTAGTGTATGTAATGTGTCCAATTCTCCAGTGATTCTGAAAAGCACGATGCCTATCGGGGGTAGTAGCGTCCGCTACGCCTCTCTCTCCTACCGATTTAGGAGGGGGAGTGAACAAAGAGATTCCAACTGAAAGGTTCTATCCTAAGCCACGCACCCATCTCGCCTGAATGGAGGAAACGTCTTCAGTCCCAGGTCCTAAAGTGGAGGGACTTGTTATCAAAGGATGAGTTCGACGTGGGCCTAGCTAAGAGTACTGAGCATCGCATTCGACTACAGGAAGATAAGCCGTTTTGAGAAAGGTCGAGACGAGTTCCGTTGGGAGACTTGGATGACCTAAGAGAACAGCTGAACGAACTGCAAAGAACTAAGGTGATTCAGGAGTCCAGGAGCCCTTATGCATCTCCAATAGTGATGGTTCGGAAGAAGAATGGTTCTGTCCGTCTATGTATAGACTATCGCACGCTAAATCGGAGAACCATCCCAGATCAATATGCCACTCCTCGGATAGAAGATGCCTTACAGTGTTTGTCTGGAGCAAAATGGTTTAGTGTACTAGACCCGCGAAGTGGGAATCACCAGATAACAATGCATCCTGAAGACAAAGAGAAGACGGCGTTCATCTGCCCACTGGGGTTCTTTGAGTTCAACAGAATGCCTCAGGGCCTTACGGGGGCTCCAGCCACATTCCAACGGTTAATGGAGAAGACAGGACATGAACCTGATCGAAGTGTTAGTGTATCTGGATGATATAATTGTGTTCGGAAAGACTTTGGAAGAACATGAACAACGGCTGGAGAAGGTCTTGAAGCGGCTCCATGAAGAGTGGTTGAAACTGTCTCTGGAGAAGTGTCAATTCTGTTTACCTTCCGTTACGTATCTGGGACATGTTGTTTCAGCAGCAGGCGTTTCAATGGATCCTCGAAAGTTGGAAGCCGTAGCTTCCTTGCCTAGACCCCGAAATGTTACTGAACTTAGATCTTTCTTGGGGTTCTGCTCCTATTACCGAAGATTTGTAGGAGGATTTGCCAAAATAGCTCAACCACTGAACAAGCTCCTACAGAAGGAAGACGCAGAAGAAGGCCACAAGGCCCCTGACCGAAATTCATCAGCTCCCGGGCCAAGGAAGGCTCGAGAATCTATCCAAGGAGAATGGACTAGTCAATGCGAAGGTGTTTTCATGAAGCTGAAAGAGAGTCTAACTCGAGCTCCTGTCTTGGCTTACGCTGATCCTCATAAGCCATATGAATTGCATGTGGATGCCAGCAGAGAAGGTCTAGGGGGAGTCCTATACCAAGAATATGGTGGATTGTTGAGGCCTGTAGCCTATGTGAGCCGGAGTCTTACGCCTTCAGAAAATAACTATCCTACCCACAAGTTGGAGTTCCTAGCCTTGAAGTGGGCGGTAGTAGACCAGCTGAAGGATTATCTGTATGGAGCCGAATTTGTGATAAAAACTGATAACAATCCTCTTACCTACGTCCTGAATACTGCGAAGCTGGATGCAACGGGACATCGGTGGTTGGCCGCTCTGTCAGGGTTTCGGTTCAGCCTGAAGTATTGCCCTGGAGTGAATAATCGAGATGCTGATGCTTTATCGAAAAGACCCTACTCTACAGAATGGACTCAGTTAACTCCAGATGGGGTGCAAGCTTTATGTCAAGGAGCAGAGCGCCGGGTCAATGGAGGGATTGAAGCAGAAGCCATAGGAGTTATGGCTGCGGCTGTTCCAGAGTTCTATTGTAATCCTACGCAGCTGAGGGATGAAAGTTTGCCTACTTTTTTGAAACAAGACCTGAGAGCCGATCAGGCTGGAGACCCTTTGATTGCATTAACCATGAAGGCCCTAAACGTGAACCAACGGGAAATTCTTCTGACAAATTCCCTAGAAGGGGCCAGATTGGTATAGAAAGAGTGGGAGCGGTTGAAGAAGTTGGATGGGGTGGTCTACCGAAGGGGCCCCTCAAACAATGCTGAAGAGACCCAACAGTTGTTCCTTCCCACCAAACACAGAGAGGATGTGCTGCGGTCGTTACACAATGAACATGGACATTTAGGTGCAGAGAGAACTTTTAAGCTGGTGCGAGACAGATTCTATTGACCCTGCATGAGATCTGAAGTTGAAAGTTACTGCCACTCATGTCTGAGGTGTATCCAAAGGAAGACCCTACCAACCCGAACTGCTCCAATGAGCCACCTACAAAGTCAAGGACCCATGGATTTGGTGTGCATTGATTTCCTGTGCTTAGAGCCGGATGCTAGTGGGCAGGGAAGTATTTTAGTAGTGACTGATCATTTCACGCGTTATGCCCAAGCTTTTTCTACGAAAGACCAACATGCTCCTATGTTGGCGAAGGTTTTAATGGAAAAGATTTTTGTTCACTATGGCCTACCAAGGAGAATACACTCGGATCAGGGTAGAGACTTTGAGAGCCGGCTTGTTGGGCAATTACTGGAACTGCTGTGAATTCAGAACACCCGAACTACACCATAACACCCTCAAGGTGATGCTCAACCAGAAAGGTTCAATCGCACGCTGCTAAATATGTTGGGGACATTATCAAACAGAGAGAAGCAGAGCTGGAGTCATCACATAGCTACGCTGGTACATGCATACAACAGTTCGGAGAGTGACGCTACTGGATACTCATCGTACCGTCTTATGTTCGGAAGGGAAGCTCGACTGCCAGTTGATTTGGCGTTTGGGCTATCTCTGGATCAGACGTCTGTAGCCTCTCATAGAAATTATGTGGATAGACTTCGGAAGAATTTGGCCTCTGCATTTGAACAGGACCGTTTGACCTCTGGGAACAGGGAACAGAGGAATAAGCGAAACTACGACTTGAAAGTTCGGATACAGGATCTATAACCCAGTGATAGGGTTTTGTTGAAGAAATTGGGTGCTTCTGCCAGGCATAAGTTGGCGAATAGATGGAGTTCTCAAGTATACACTGTCTGCAAGCAACTGCCGGGTCTGCCAGTTTACCAAATTCGACCAGATGGAAAGGCTGGGCCTCTTAAAAACTGGCACCGGAATCACCTGCTACCTTTGAGACAGGCTGTAAGGATACCAGTTGGAGACGAACTTTCTCTGCCAACCCGCCTGCTCCACGTTTGACTCCCGTTACTCGGTCTCAGCAGATACGGGTTGTTGAAAAAAGTGAAGGGGATAGTGAGGAAGAAAGCTTCTGTCTGGACTGGGTGCGCTCGCCCGAGCCTGAAGAGGTCATTCCAGTTCCCAAACGGTGGGAAAGTAACCTGAGGCCTGAGGCTCCTGAATTCCAATTGAAAATTCCTGAAACTTCTGAAATTCCTGTAGTTCCTGAAAATGCATCCTATGATTATAGTTCTATGCCTTCACTGGAAGGATCATACTCCGAAGAGATGTCTGTTCCAGTTGTGGACGAAAGAACTGAACCCGTACCTGTAGTACTTCAGCCTGAAGAGGAGCTGATTGAGCCAGAACCAAAACGTTCTGTTCGACCCCCCAGAGACTTACCTACAACTCACCAGGACATAGCACTGAAGAGGCTGTCACCACAGTGCGAAGGTTGCCCAAAGTGTCTGCTATGTTAGCTGAGGTAGTCAGAAGCATGAGTAAACTTGAGGACGTATACCTAACCCATTGTATGTTTGCTGCTGAGCCTGTATATATTGACTGATGTAATGTAACTGTTACACCTCCTTGGAGAGACCCAAGAGTTCTAGGAGGGGGAGAGTGTAGCGCTGTTTTAGTTCTGTTGCTGTAATTACCCATTTTGGCCACCAGGGGGAGATAAGCGCAATGTTAACTATACTGGACACATTGGGACTACGTTTTCCAGCATGCTTTGGGGCAGAGACAGGAAGTGGGTGAGGAGAACAGAGAGACATCCGCAGCCTTCTGCAGAGGAGAGCAGTGCGCGCCGAGGGGTGAAGAGAGCAAGACGCACGTGAGACAGGGAACGATTGCTACCAGCCCGGAGAGCAGGTGCTGCCTTGTGGACGCTGGAGATCGGTTTCAGTGACTTGCCAGAGACCTAGTATCCACCGCTGAGAACTTTGCAAAGACGCAGAGCTGCAGATTGGACCACGAGATAGGAGACCGCGATGATCTAATGGGAGTGCAGGCGGTAAGCTAAAAATCTTGTTGCAAAGATGGACAAGCAAGAACAGCGGATTCGGTGGCACAGAGTCCCAGCCAAATCGAGCAGAGAGACGTCCTTGGTCAAGCAGCGGAGCAGATTGTCTGGCGGAAGGGTGAGAGGCCTTCCAGGCCACAGTAAAGTTACCAAAGCATGCTGCAGTTTGTTTAAATATACAGGGCCCCAACGTGACTAGTCGAAGATACACTGAATCCATTCACTGGCCAGTCGAATCTAGTACCCGGGTACCAACACACACATACACGCACACCTTCTTGGGACACAACCTGTATGGGACTTACACTCCAGCAACGAAGGGGTTAAAATTTCCTTTTTTTTACCACTGTTCATTTCTCGCATTACGAATTCCTGTAAATATATATATATACACCGTGTTTGCTTTATATATACCAGTTTATTCGAGACCAATAAACTATATAACTTATAAAATCCACAACAGTGCTGGTGTATATTTATTCCCTAGTGCGGGGAGACTGACCCGAGGTTAAATTCAGCGGCTACTCCGGGAGTGAGCGCTACATGTGTATCCCCAACTCTGTCCCTCATCACCACCCGGGGAGCAGGTGCATCCTGGTACAAAAGCCCCGAAATGACCTGGAGCTGAAACTGTAAAAAGGACAATGTCACTCGGGGGTCTGGCTTTTTGCAGAGCAAAAAGGCATTGTGGGTTGCAATTTGCATCAGGTAAATTGCAACCTTTATGTACCAGTGTCAGGTTTAATACCTTGCAGGTACTTGCCTTTCAGGTTATGAGCCCAATATGCAGGTCTTGGGGATGCACACAGTTCGTGGGAGAGGAGAATCACACAGGAGGGCTGTGGGACAGGACACAATGAGACTCACAGGTTGGCTGAGGGTGATGGGGAAAGCAGTCCTTGTGTCCAGGTATGAAGATAGGATAGTAGCTCCTGGGAGAGCAACGTGGGATTAGGGAGGATGGATGGGTCGTTGCTCCTGGGAGAGCACGGTGGGATAATAGGGGGGAAATACAATGAGTGGATAAGGAAAGCAGGTTTCTGGAGCTTGGTCTTGCAGGTCTTGTTCATAAGAACAGCAGACAACAATGAAGCATTGGCCAGAGGGTGTGTGGAGCCTTTATTGATTAGGCAGAGGGGTGTGTCATGTGACCTGTGGTGTGTGTGTGGTTTTAACTGTTTATTAGCTGGTTCACAGCAGAAGGGCAGCACCTTTCATGGAGCTGCCACTTTCATGGAATGACACAGGAACGGACAGGTATGGTCCTGACAACCAGGCCCTTGACTTCTGCATAATCTGGTAGGGCTGGAGCAGCTGATCTGCCAGATCAACCCCACCCATATGCCGGTTATAGGCTTTGATGCACACTGGCTTCCTGATGCGCTCAGCTCTGGCACGTACAGAGACCTCCATAGACTTCTCAGAGTGGATGGTGGATAGAAGGTATACATCCTTCTTGTCTCTGTACTTGACCGCCAACAGCTCCTCTTGGCGCAGAGCTGAGGTCTCCCCCCTTTTTAACCGGGTGTGGACAAGCTGTGCTGGGAAACCTACGCGTTCTTGCGAACAGTACCGCATGCTGCTGTATCAAAACAATACAGCAGCTTGAACAAAGGGACACTCGTATAAAAATTATCAACATACAAGTGGTACCCTTTGTTCATCAGGGGAAAAGGTAGGTCCCACACAATCTTGCCACTGGTTCCCATGTGTTCTGGGCAACCTGGAGGGTCAAGGCTACTATCCTTTCCCTCGTGCACCCGGAAGGCCTGAGTATACCCACTCTCGCTGTCACAGAGCTTATACACCTTCATTCCATACCTGGAGCGTTTGGAAGGAATATACTGCTTTAATCCCAGCCTTTCCTTGTATTTCATTAGGGATTCATCCACGCAGATATTCCTTCCAGGTGTATAAGCCTCTGCAAACCTGGCGGCGAAGTGGGTAATCAGGGGGCGGATTTTATACAGCCTGTCAAACTGGGGATGCTCTCTAGGAGGGCACAGGCTGTTGTCACTGAAGTGCATTAAACGCAAAATGTTTTCATACCTTCTACGTGACATTGATTGGGGGTAAATGGGGGTAGAGCAGATGAGGCTACTGCGTAGGTTTCCCAGCACAGCTTGCCCGCACCCAGTAAAAAAAGGGGAGAGCGGGGGGGGGGGCTGAGAGCATCAGGAAGCCGTTGTGCATCAAAGCATGTAACCGGCATATGGGTGGGGTTGATGTGGCAGATCAGCTGCTCCAGCCCTACCAGATTATGTGGAAGTTACGGGCCTGGTACAAAAAGGTTGCAATTTACCTGATGCAAATTGCAACCTGCAAAAAGGCAAACCCTGGAGTGACACTGTCCTTTTTACAGTTTCAGCTCCAGGTCATTTCGGGGCTTTTGTACCAGGATGCACCTGCTCCCCGGGCGGTGATGGGAAACAGAGTGGGGGCTAAACATTTTATTTATAATATCCCCCCTACTGAGGACAAACAGAGACCCCAAAAAAGATGCAGGGTGTGTTTCAAGAGGGGGCAGAGGAGAGACACAACCTTTTACAGCCCAGAATGCCCTGGACAACCCGGTCTGTGTCTTGGGGACTGTTTCAAGGTATATCACACTGCGTGATCTGTGATTTTTTTCCCTTTCTATTTTTTCTTACACTCCAGTTAGTTAGTTCAGTTCAGTTTAGTTTTTTTTTTCTTTTACTGCACCAGACTTTTACATTTTATTCCTACATTTTTATGTTCTACAATTGGTGCTGTATGTTGCCAAAATCCTGGCAAACCTATGCATGGGGGGCATGGGTGTACTCAGGAGATCTTGCAGAAAACAACCTGGAGAGTTTTCATGCAGTAACAAACAACAGTGTCTCCTAAATCACAGTCCAAATCTAATGTGGGCGTAAAAATCTGAAAATTGAAAAATTACCGCCACACACCTTCTCAAATGTTTTGGGCTAAAACCGTTGCATCCATGGCATCAAAGCACTCCATATGCAATACCTTGGGGTGTCAACATTTCAAACACTTTTCTGGCAATAATTCAAACTGGGGTATGCGGTAGACCCAAAACCAAAGATAGGCCTATCTGAAGAAATAATCTCAATTTCAACTCCAATGACAAAGTCATGAAAATTGTATTTGAACCTTCCCAAAATCCTGGCAAACCTATGCATGGGGGGCATGGGTGTACTCAGGAGACCTTGCAGAAAACAACATGGAGAGCTTTCATGTAGTAACTAGGGATGAGCTGTTCAGTTCGATCTGTTCAGAGTTTGCATCGAACATCGGTTGTTCGCCGAACTCCGAAAATTTCCGCGTGTTCTGTTCGAGTTCGCCCACAATGCACCACAATGGACCACAATGCACTTTTCTACTGGCCTGATGCGTGTAATTTTCTACAGCCTTGCACCTGACCATAGGTCAGGTGCAAGACAGGTGCAAGACTATGCCAATCACGGCTCAGAGTCCTGATTGGGCAAATTTTGCCCAATCATGGGCTCACAGAGCTAAGTCCCGCAGCACACAAAATAAGGTGTCCCTCGCAGTCCCAGCATGTGCTTTTGAGAGGAGATTGTTCTTATAGTGTGTGTTCTCACTGCCAGCAGCTATTGTGGGGGTCTCACTTCTAGCAGATACCTGTAAATTGTAATCTGTGTCTTGTCACTGCCACCCATCAGGGGGTCTCACTGATTTATAGGAGGTTTCTGCGAATTTTAATCTGTGTCTTGTCCCTGGATGCCAGCTATCAGGGGGTCTCACTGAGTTATACCAGAGTTCTGGAAATCTTTAATCTAGATAACACAGTTGAATCAGAGTTCTGCACATATCCAAATTTTATAACAGAGTTGAATTAGAGTTCTGTATATCTTTAATCTATATATCACTCACCATGTCAGAAAGACCAAAAAGGACAGGCAGACACTCCCAGACACAAATAAGAGGGCAAGCAGCCTCTGTGTCGGAAGGCTGTGCCCCTGGTCATCGTGGACGTGGTGCATCCTCTGCAGGGGCACGCTTGTCCTTGTTTCTAACTGGTGCTGGCCATCTTAAGCAGCAGCAACATACTGTACAGAGGATTTGGTGGATTGGATAACCAGGCCATCCTCATCCTCCGAGTCTTCTGCCAGCCAGGCCTGTAGTGGTTTACAGTCCACCTCAGCTGCCAAAACATCTAATTCAGCCTCCATGTCCACAGCTACTCCTGCCGTAGTCTCACTATCATACACGGAGGAGTCAGCTGAAATGTTTGACTACAGTGACAGTGTCAGTGACATGCTGCTTGAGGATGCGGAGCAACTCCAGTGCTCTGATTCAAACTCTGAGGTTGAGGAAGGGAGTAAAATCAGCATAGAGGAAGGGGGTGCCAGTGACACACAAAGAACAGGCACTCATGTTTCCCCAGCAGCTGCAGCATATTGCGAGGTTGGCTCCAGTGACGAGGAGATAGGGGGTGATGATGATGATGAGGTCACTGACTCCACCTGGGTGCCTGATCGAACAGAGGAGTCAAGTGAGGAGGAGGAGGCCCAACAAACACGAGGCACAACGTCCTCTATGACCAAGGGGAAACTACTACTCCTGTTACAGTGAGGTTTATTGCATTACGTGGGGGGGAAGAGAGGAAAAGGGGATATTACTATTTCTGTTACAGTCCGGTTTGTTACTTACCGTGGGGAAGGGGTGGGGGAGGGAGGGAATAGGGGACATTTTGGCCGCTATTGCTGTAGGGCACGTTGCATGTCAGGAGGCGGGGGGATTGAACTGTTGGGAATCGGGACACTGCATTCATTGATAGGGTTATTATACGCCCTTGTTTCGGGGTCCAGGCGGGGAAGGGGAGGGGTATATTTCTCACTTTATATTGTTACTAGTTGTAAAGCCTGCCCAGAGGGCAGTCTATTGTGGATATACTGCCCCTGCTCATGTATACTGCCCCAGCTCGTGGATATTGCCCCAGCTCGTGGATATTGCCCCAGCACGTGGATACTGCCCCAGCACGTGGATATTGCCCCAGCACGTGGATATTGCCCCAGCTCGTGGATATTGCCCCAGCACGTGGATA
Organism: Leptobrachium leishanense; assembly: GCA_009667805.1. Lineage (NCBI taxonomy): Eukaryota > Metazoa > Chordata > Amphibia > Anura > Megophryidae > Leptobrachium > Leptobrachium leishanense. The sequence continues at coordinate 61,529 of RXON01001621.1, forward strand.
CTGCCCCAGCACGTAGATACTGCCCAGAACGTGGATACTGCCCCAGCACGTGGATACTGCCCCAGCGACGTGGATATTGCCCCAGCACGTGGATATTGCCGCAGCACGTGAATACTGCCCCAGCTCGTGGATACTGCCCTAGCACGTGGATATTGCCCCAGCTCGTGGATACTGCCCCAGCTCGTGGATACTGCCCTAGCACGTGGATATTGCCCCAGCACGTGGATGGATACTGCCCCAGCACGTGGATATTGCCCCAGCTCGTGGATACTGCCCCAGCTCGTGGATATTGCCCCAGCACGTTGGATACTGCCCCAGCACGTGGATATTGACCCAGCACGTGGATATTGCCCCAGCACGTGGATACTGCCCCAGCACGTGGATACTGCCCCAGCACGTGGATACTGCCCCAGCACGTGGATATTGCCCCAGCTCGTGGATACTGCCCCAGCACGTGGATACTGCCCAGCACATGGATATTGCCCCAGCACGTGGATTGATACTGCCCCAGCACGTGGATGGATACTGCCCCAGCACGTGGATGGATACTGCCCCAGCACGTGGATACTGCCCCAGCTCGTGGATACTGCCCAAGCACGTGGATACTGCCCCAGCTCGTGGATACTGCCCCAGCACATGGATATTGCCCCAGCACGTGGATTGATACTGCCCCAGCACGTGGATACTGCCCCAGCACGTGGATACTGCCCCAGCACGTGGATGGATACTGCCCCAGCACGTGGATACTGCCCCAGCTCGTGGATACTGCCCAAGCACGTGGATACTGCCCCAGCTCGTAGATACTGCCCCAGCTCGTGGATACTGCCCCAGCTCGTGGATACTGCCCCCAGCACGTGGATACTGCCCCAGCTCGTGGATACTGCCCCAGCTCGTGGATATTGCCCCAGCACGTGGATATCGCCCCCCCCGCTCGTGGATATGGCCCCCCCGCTCGTGGATATGGCCCCCCCGCTCGTGGATATGGCCCCCCCGCTCGTGGATATGGCCCCCCCGCTCGTGGATATACTCACCTACATCGGCCCTCCAGCGATGGCGGTCCCGCGTCCCGCTTCCAGCGTCCTCTCTCGCTCCGTTGGTCGCCGGATGACGTCACGAAAGCCTTTGACCCCCGGGGTCAAAGGCTTTCGTGACGTCATTCCGGCGAACAACGGAGCGAGAGAGGACGCTGGAAGTGGGACCGCCATCGCTGGAGGGCCGATGTAGGTGAGTATGTGTAGGCAACATCCCCCTACATTGGCCCGGAGCCTCAGCGGTGGCTGTCGTAGGCTGCTCGGCCGGCCGGCCTCCAGGCTTAGGCGAGCCCCCGGCTCGGCTGGGCCTGTAGGCCCAAGCCAAGCCGGGGGCTCGCCTGAGCCTGGAGGCCGGCCGAGCAGCCTGCGACAGCCGGAGGACAGTCACCGCTGGAGCTCAGGGCTAATGTAGGTGAGTATGTGCTCTCCACACCCACCCTGCTTACTCGGCCGGTATCCAAGCCTTAGGCGAGCCCCCGGCTTGGGCCTAGAGGCCCAGCAGAGCCGGGGACTCGCCTGAGCATGGAGGCCGGTCGAGTTGCATGCTCGGCCGTCCTCCAGGCTCAGGTGAGTCCCTGGCTCGGCTGGGCCTCTAGGCCCAAGCCAAGCCGGGGGCTCGCCTGAGCCTGGATGCCGACCAAGCTTAGGCGAGCCCCCGGCTTGGCGTGGGCCTAGAGGCCGAGCCGGGGACTCGCCTGAGCCTGGAGGACGCCCGAGCATGCAACTCGACCGGCCTCCATGCTCAGGCGAGTCCCCGGCTCGGCAGGGCCTCTAGGCCCAAGCCAAGCCGGGGGCTCGCCTAAGCTTGATACGCGGCCGAGCAAGCAGGGTGTGTGTGTGTGTGTAGAGCACAACTCACCTACATCGGCCTCGAGTCCTCCACCGGTTCCACACACATACTCACCGACATCGGCCCTTAGCTCCTCCAGCGATGGCGGTCCCGCTTGCAGCATCCTCTCTCTCTCCGTTGCTCGCCAGGATGACGTCACGAAAGCCTTTGACCCCGGGTCAAAGGCTTTCGTGACGTCATTCCGGCGAGCAACGGAGAGAGAGAGGATGCTGCAAGCGGGACCGCCATCGCTGGAGGAGCTAAGGGCCGATGTCGGTGAGTATGTGTTAGGCAACATCGGCCCTGAGCTCCAGCGGTGACCTCCTCCGGCCGAGCAGGCTGCTCAGCCGCCTCTACGCTTAGGCGAGTCCCCGGCTCGGCTGGGCCTGTAGGCCCAAGCCAAGCCGGGGGCTCGCCTAAGCCTAGAGGCCGCGCCGAGCAGCCAGCGGCAGCTGGAGGAGGTCACCGCTGGAGCTCAGGGCGATTTTGGGGTGTATTTTTTGGGAACTTCGGCCCCGATCCTCCAGCGGTGACCTACTCCGGCTGCCGCTGGCTGCTCGGCGGGCTCTAGGCTTAGGCGAGTCCCCGGCTCGGCTGGGCCTGTAGCCCAAACCGAGCCGGGGGCTCGCCTAAGCCTAGAGGCCCGCCGAGCAGCCAGCGGCAGCCGGAGGAGGTCTCCGCTGGAGCTCAGGGCCGATTTTGGGGTGTATTTGTTTGGGAACTTCGGCCCCGATCCTCCAGCGGTGACCTTCTCCGGCTGCCGCTGGCTGCTCGCGGGCCTCTAGGCTTAGGCAAGTCCCCGGCTCAGCTGGGCCTGTAGGCCCAAACCGAGCCGGGGGGCCGCGCCTAAGCCTAGAGGCCCGCCGAGCAGGCCAGCGGCAGCCGGAGGAGGTCTCCGCTGGAGCTCAGGGCCGATTTTGGGGTGTGTTTGTTTGGGAACTTCGGCCCCGATCCTCCAGCGGTGACCTTCTCCGGCTGCTGCTGGCTGCTCGGCGGGCCTCTAGGCTTAGGCGAGTCCCCGGCTCAGCTGGGCCTGTAGGCCCAAACCGAGCGGTGGCCGCCTAAGCCTAGAGGGCCACCGAGCAGCCAGCGGCAGCCGGAGGAGGTCTCGCTGGAGCTCAGGGGCCGATTGGGGTGTATTTGTTTTTGGAACTTCGGCCCCGATCCTCCAGCGGTGACCTTCTCCGGCTGCCGCTGGCTGCTCGGCGGGCCTCTAGGCTTAGGCGAGCCCGGCTCGGCTGGGCCTGTAGGCCCAAACCGAGCCGGGGGCTCGCCTGAGCTGGAGGCCCGCCGGCAGCCGGAGCGGTCACCGCTGGAGGATCGGGGCATCTGGCCGTGTAAACACACGGGTAGCTGCGCGCGGCTCGTGCCGTTTTTTTTTTTTTTTTCCACGCGGCCGGCACGCGCAGCTACCTGTGTGTTCTAACGGCCGCTTTCAAATGTCCGTCGCGCATGCGCAGACGGCTTTTGGCGACGGACAGTTTTTAGCTTATCCTTTTATAGTATAGATGAGTCCCGGTTTCCTCCTACCTCAGCTGATGTTCTTGTTCGATACGACTGGGGACCCCACCTCTGGGGATACTGTTGGCGCCATTGGGGTTCCGCACGTCTTCTTCTCACTTGATCGTAGCGACCCATGCAGGAGTTTGTTCCGCCAGTACGTTATGCATGCACGGTGGGGTACTACTGATGGTTCTCAATCTCTACTTTCCCTTTTTTCACATCTCTCTCCCTTCTGATCTCCTTCTCTTATTCGTTATTGACATTGCCATCCAACGTTTATCTGACCCGGGTCCAAAGGCTTTCGTGACGTCATTCCGCGAGGCAACGGAGAGAGAGAGGATGCTGCAAGCGGACCGCCATCGCTGGAGGAGCTAAGGGCCGATGTCGGTGAGTATGTGTTAGGCAACATCGGCCCTGAGCTCCAGCGGTGACCTCCTCCGGCCGAGCTGGCTGCTCAGCCGGCCTCTACGCTTAAGCGAGTCCCCGGCTCGGCTGGGCCTGTAGGCCCAAGCCAAGCCGGGGGCTCGCCTAAGCCTAGAGGCCCGCCGAGCAGCCAGCGGCAGCTGGAGGAGGTCACCGCTGGAGCTCAGGGCCGATTTTGGGGTGTATTTTTTGGGAACTTCGCCCCGATCCTCCAGCGGTGACCTACTCCGGCTGCCGCTGGCTGCTCGGCGGGCCTCTAGGCTTAGGCGAGTCCCCGGCTCGGCTGGGCCTGTAGGCCCAAACCGAGCCGGGGGCTCGCCTAAGCCTAGAGGCCCGCCGAGCAGCCAGCGGCAGCCGGAGGAGGTCTCCGCTGGAGCTCAGGGCCGATTTTGGGGTGTATTTGTTTGGGAACTTCGGCCCCGATCCTCCAGCGGTGACCTTCTCCGGCTGCCGCTGGCTGCTCGGCGGGCCTCTAGGCTTAGGCAAGTCCCCGGCTCAGCTGGGCCTGTAGGCCCAAACCGAGCCGGGGGCTCGCCTAAGCCTAGAGGGCCGCCGAGCAGCCAGCGGCAGCCGGAGGAGGTCTCCGCTGGAGCTCAGGCCGATTTTGGGGTGTGTTTGTTTGGGAACTTCGGCCCCGATCCTCCAGCGGTGACCTTCTCCGGCTGCTGCTGGCTGCTCGGCGGGCCTCTAGGCTTAGGCGAGTCCCCGGCTCAGCTGGGCCTGTAGGCCCAAACCGAGCCGGTGGCTCGCCTAAGCCTAGAGGGCCACCGAGCAGCCAGCGGCAGCCGGAGGAGGTCTCCGCTGGAGCTCAGGGCCGATTTTGGGGTGTATTTGTTTTTGGAACTTCGGCCCCGATCCTCCAGCGGTGACCTTCTCCGGCTGCCGCTGGCTGCTCGGCGGGCCTCTAGGCTTAGGCGAGTCCCCGGCTCGGCTGGGCCTGTAGGCCCAAACCGAGCCGGGGGCTCGCCTGAGCCTGGAGGCCCGCCGGCAGCCGGAGGACGGTCACCGCTGGAGGATCGGGGCATCTGGCCGTGTAAACACACGGGTAGCTGCGCGCGGCTCGTGCCGTTTTTTTTTTTTTTCCACGCGGCCGGCACGCGCAGCTACCTGTGTGTTCTAACGGCCGCTTTCAAATGTCCGTCGCGCATGCGCAGACGGCTTTTGGCGACGGACAGTTTTTAGCTTATCCTTTTATAGTATAGATGAGTCCCGGTTTCCTCCTAACACCTCAGCTGATGTTCTTGTTCGATACGACTGGGGACCCCACCTCTGGGGATACTGTTGGCGCCATTGGGGGTTCCGCACGTCTTCTTCTCACTTGATTGTAGCGACCCATGCAGGAGTTTGTTCCGCCAGTACGTTATGCTGCACGGTGGGGTACTACTGATGGTTCTCAATCTCTACTTTCCCTTTTTTCACATCTCTCTTCCCTTCTGATCTCCTTCTCTTATTCGTTATTGACATTGCCATCCAACGTTATCTGAGGGTATTCCCTTGATACTAGCACCACCCCCCATAGGTGGACGTCGATACCCCTGGGGCGTTGTATTAGGTTTGGCCTGACACTCCCTACAAGTGACGTTGAGTAGGGATGAGTCGAACACCCCCGAGTTCGGTTTGCATTTGAACTCGAACTTTTCAAATGTTCGAACTCGAACTCAATACAAGTCAATGGGACTCAAAATTCGATTTTTAGAGTGCCCTCCAAGAGGGCATATATGCTAGATATTTGCCATAAAAGGTGTATGGGGGTCCGGGTAGTGCCCTGGGGGACAGGAAACAAGGACAAAAAGTAAAAAAAAAAACGTTTTTAAAGGGACAGTGAGTTTTCCATGAAATAAGGGTTAAAAATAAAAATGAAAAATTCCTTCAAATATCGTGCCTAGGAGGTCCCCAAGAAGGCCGAAACGATCATTGGGGGTTGCTGCACCTCTCGTGCAGGGATGACGTCCTTGGCAATCAGCACTGGCCACCCTTTCTGGGTGAGAGCAGGCTGATTTGCATATGGAAAATTCATCCCTGTAATGGCACAAGCAAGCTAAAACCTTGTTTGTGAGATCTGAGCGGGCACCCACCGTAGAGCAGGCCATTGTGCTGTTGCTCGTTCTCAGACCCTCACAAACACCCCTCTTGTTTCTCACTATAGGAGGTCCCCATAACCTGCCTGTGAAGTGGCGGATTTATAGGATGTACAGGAAACAATTAAAATAAAAAAAAATACATTTCAAACGACGGTAAATGCTTTTCCTTTAATCTATTCATAAACAACTGCTTGGGGGGCAGTCTGTATGAAAAGACATTTTAGGACGCGCAGAAAAAGTTTAGTGATTTTGTTGGCTAAATTATTGTGAAACTTATGCAGGCTTTGGATGAAAGTAACAATAGGTGCTTTAAAATTGGGCCTTTAACGTTGGCAACAGTGCCGTCACACCGTAACCCCTCTGAGGATATGAATCTGGTACAGGCGTCAGTGGCAGTGCACCCAAATATTGTGCCTTTGGTGCAAGGCCAGCAAGTGCATTCATACAGTAACCCCTCTGTAGTATTGTGGAAGAGTGCAGGGGTGGACCATGCGGTCCTATATTAAAAAGATATGAATCTGGTAAAGGCATCAGTGCACCCAAATATTGTGCCTTTGGTGCCAGGCCAGCAAGTGCCATCATACAGTAACCCCTCTGAGGTATTGTGGAAGAGTGTAGGGTTGGACCCTGCGGTTCAAAAAATTTAAATGATATAAATCTGGCACAGGCGTCAGTGCAGCCAAATATTGTGCCTTTCATGGCAGCAAGTGCCTTCACACCGTAACCCTTTTGTTGTATTGTGGAGGAGTTCAGTGCTGGAGGTTTTGTGAATGCAGAAGACATCCACGCTCTATTCCATTACGTCAGCATCAGGGGATTGATAGCTGCTGATCCAGGACTGATTCATTTTTATAAATGTAAGCCGTCTACAGAGTTGGTGGACAGACGCACTCTTTTGTCTGTGACAAAACCTCCAGCGGCACTGAACGTTCTTTCAGAAAGCACACTAGATGAAGGGCAACCTAGTAGCTGCATAGCATATTGGCTAAGTTCTGGCCAGTGATCCAATCTCAACACCCAGTAAGCCAGTGGATCATCTGCTGGAAAGGTATCCAGGTCTGCCCTTGCCCCTAGGTAGTCCTGCACCATATGGTGAAGACACTGGCAATGGGTGCCTACATTTGACGTCCCTGTGTGTCGTGGACTAAAAAAATTGAAAAAGGCATCAGTCAAGTGGCCCCGGCCTTCACTACTATTCCTATGATCATCCGCAGCCTCAGAAGCACCTGTGTCATCACTTGGTAACCTACCAGTGCCTGGAAAGATGTTACACAAGTGTCGCTTTAGAGCGTCTTCAAGTGTTTTCATCCTGTGCTCCCTCTGTGTGGGTCGGATGAGATTTGCAACTTTACCCTTGTATCGTGGATCAAGAAGGGTTGCCAACCAGTAATGATCCCTCTCCTTGATAGCCCGAATCCTGGGGTCCTTTAGCATGCTTTGCATATTAAGGGAACCCATACAGTGTAGGTCTGAGGATTAGCTTCCGAGTCTTCCTGGTCAATGGGGAGGATGACCCCATCATGCACTTCCTCCTCCCAGCCACCTACTAGTCCTCGTTGTCTCCTCATATGATGACAGTACAGTGCATGCATCCTTGATCATCAGTCACTGCGGGGGGGTACCAAGCTGACCTAAACCTGTCCTTGTGCCATACTCACACAGGTACTCGTTGATGGCCCTCTGCTGCTTGTGCAGACGCTGCAGCATTGCTAATGTCGAGTTCCACCTGGTGGGCATGTCACAGATCAGACGGTTTGTGGGAAGGTGGAATTCTCTTTGAATTTCTGCCAGGCGAATGCTTGCTGGTAATTACCATCTGAAGTGGCTGCAGACTTTTCTGGCCTGGCTGAGAAGCTCTGCCAGCCCTGGGTATCCGGTTAGGAAACGCTGTACCACCAGATTTAGGACGTGTGCAGGAAAGGTGCATGCGTTAACTTACCCAGGCATAGGGCGGAGAGAAGGTTGCTGCCATTATCACAGACGACCATTCCCAGCTCAAACAGGCGTGGTGTTAACCATCTCTGCACCTGCCCCTGCAGAGCTGACCGAATTTCTGGCCCGGTGAGGCTAATGTCCCCTAAACAAACCAGCTCAAGCACAGTATGGCATCTTTTTGCTTGAGCCATTGCGTAGCCCTGCCAGGCGTCGGTTTAACTGCCACTTCGCCAGAGACACAGAAGGAGGAGGAGGAGGAGGAGGAAGAGGGAGAGGTAGTGGTGGAGCAGACATACCTCATACAAGCAGCTTTCTGGAGGCGTGGTGGATGAACAAGCTCCAGCACAGAGCCCCGTCCTGGATCAATCCCAGCTGCAATCAGAGTTACCCAGTGTACCGTGAAGGAAATGTAACGACCCTGTCCATGCTTGCTGGACCACGTGTCTAAAGTGACATGCACCTTGCTGCTGACTGCCTTTCCCAATGACTCGATAACATTGTCTGCACATGCTGGTAAAGTGCTGGAATGGCCTTCCGTGAAAAGTAATGACATTTTGGAACCTGCCACTGTGGTACAGCACATTCAGCAAATTCACAGAATATAGCAGAGTCCACCAGCTGGAAAGGCAGCAGCTGCAATGCGAGTAATTGTGCTAAGCTGGCGTTTAGACGCTGTGCTTAGGGATGGTTGGGACTATATTTTTTCTTACGCTGCAGCAGCTGGGGCAACGTAATCTGACTGCGTAAATCTTCAACTGATGGGATGCTGTCACATTGTGAGGAAGGAGCTGGTACATCCATTACTGTAGCATCATCCCTGTCAGTGGAGGTTGTAGCAGGCAATGACATGGCAGGACATACAGTGGGGGTAGAGACAGATGAGGAGGGGGAGGACCTACACAAAGTTTTGCACCAACTGGATGTGTGGCAGGTGGTCATATGTCGCCTCAAGCACGTGGTACCCAAGCGTCTGGTGTCTTTCCCATGCTTGAGCCTCATCTGACATAGATTACAAATAGCAACGGTGGGGTCTGCTGCACATTTCTTGATCCGTCCAGGCCCTGAGGCAGCAAAGCAGCCCCAAACCATGATTCTCCCTCCGCCATGTTTTACAGTGGGGTTGAGGTTTTTGATGTTGGTGTGCTGTGCCTTTTTTTTCTCCACACATAGTGTTGTGTGTTTTTTTCCAAACAACTCAATTTTGATTTCATCTGTCTACAGAATATTTTGCCAGCAGTGTGTGGAACATCCAGGTGCTCTTTTGCTAACTTCAAACGTGCTGCAATATTCTTTTGGACAGCAATGGCTTCCTCCGTGGTGTCCTCCCATGTACTCCATTCTTGTTTAATGTTTTCCTTATTGTAGATTGTGTCAACAAAAAGTTAGCATGTGCCAGAGATTTCTGTAAGTCTTTAGCTGACACACTCTAGGATTCTTCTTTACCTCATTATGTATTCTGCGCTGTGCTCTTGCAGTCATCTTTACAGGACGACCACGCCTAGGGAGAGTAGCAACCGTGCTGAACTTTCTCAATTGTAGACAGTACAGTCTGTCTTACCGTGGACACATGACCATCAAGGCCTTTGGAGATACTTTTGTAACCCTTTCCAGCTTCATGCAAGTCAACAATTCTTGATCGTAGGTCTTCTGAGAGCTCTTTTTCTGCGAGCATGGTTCACATCAGTAAGTGCTTCTTTGAAACCAGTAAACCCAAAACTGGTGTGTGTTTTTAAAGGGCAGGACAGCTTTCAGCAACACATCCAATAATATCACACTGATTGGACTCAAGGTTGGCTCACTCCTGGCTCCAATTAGCCCTTGGAGAAGTCTAGGCTAGGGGTTCACATACTTTTCCCACCCTGCACTGTGAATGTTTACATATTATGTTCAATAAACACATGAAAACATGTAATGTTTGAATTGTATTATTTAAAGCAGACTGTGTTTTTCAAATTGTTGTGACTTAGATGAAGATCAGAGCACATTTTATGACCAATTCATGCAAAACTCCACGTAATCCAAAAGGGTTCACATACTTTTTCATGCCACTGTATATACAGAACTCTGATTCAACTCTAGTATAACGATTAAAGATTTCCAGAACTCTGGTATAACTCAGTGAGACTCCCTGATAGCTGACAGCCAGTGACAAGACCCAGATTACAATTCCCAGAAACCTCCTATAAATCAGTGAGACCGCCTGATGGGTGGCAGTGACAAGACACAAATTACAATTCGCAGAAATCTGCTATAAATCAGTGAGACCCCCTGATAGGACCCCCTGATAGCTGGCAACAGTGACAAGACACAGATTACAATTTGCCGAAATCTGCTAGAGGTATGTTGGACCCCCTGATAGCTGGCAGAGAGAAGACACAGATTACAAGTCTCAGAAACCTCCTATAAATCAGTGAGACCCCCTGATGGGTGGCAGTGACAAGACACAGATTACCTCAATTCCCAGATATTTTGGAGAATTTACTGACCCCCAAAATACTTGGTGGCAGTGAGTGAGAACACACAGATTACCTCAATTCCCAAATATTTTGTTGAAATTACTGACCCCCAAAATAGTTGCTGGTGGCAGTGACAAGACACAGATTACCTCAATTCCCAAATATTTTGTAGAAATTACTGACCCCCAAAATACTGTCTGGCACTGGCAGTGACAAGATACAGATCACCTCAATTCACAAATATTTTGTAGAAATTACTGACCCCCAAAATAATGCATGGCACTGGCAGTGACAAGATACAGATCACCTCAATTCACAAATATTGTGTAGAAATTACTGACTCCCAAAATATTGCGTGGCAGTAACAAGACACAGATCACCTCAATTCACAAATATTTTGTAGAAATTACTGACCCCAAAATACTGCGTGACACTGGCAGTGACAAGACACAG
>RXON01001622.1:0-40954 GCA_009667805.1 Leptobrachium leishanense
CCTGCTCAGACCAACCAGTCGTCGAGGACCAGTCTTGCCACCGCCTGTGAGGCCTGCTTCAGTTCCTCGAAAGGAAGCGTCACTGGACCCGGAACTAGCACCCCAAAATCATCTTCCTCGGTTCTGCAGAGGCCTGTCGCTACCCGAACTGCTGGCGATATACAGTGTTGGAGGTGTCGCGCCTGGGGCCATACCCGGGCGCAGTGTCCGCTACAGGAGGAGCCCATGGAGTGTGGATCTGCTCGGAGAGTGTCTTTCTACACCCTCACAACGTGCACTACCCACCTTGACCTAGAGGGGGGTCAGTTTGAATGTACTGTGTGGGTGAATCACCGCCCAGCCAAAGCTCTCCTGGACTCTGGGAGTATGGTCACCCTGGTCATGCCCGGGTAGTCGGAAGGCTCGGTCCAGTACAAAGAACCCTCCGGGTTGTCTGTATCCATGGGGATACTCGGGAGTATCCGCTGATCCCTGTCACCATTTCCGCCAGGAACACTTCGGTCACCCAAGAGGTCGGGGTGGTGAGTACTCTGATACATGATGTGATTGTGGGACGGGACTGCCCCTTGTTTGCTGAACTGTGGTGCTTGGCACAAACTGAACTGCCCATCGAACTGGGGAACAATTCAGGGTCACCCCCACCAAACATGACTGTGGACACTGTTGATGAGGAGTTGCTCAAATGTGTTCAAAATAAGAATGTTGTAACTGATGTGAGTGTCCTAGCTCCTCAACCTGAGTTGACACCCAAGGAGGGGGAATCCTCTCCCGTGCCGGTTATGGTAGGAGAGGATGAAGAGGAATTATCCCTGTAGATATTACACTTGGGGTGGATGAGGGGGAGGGTTCTTCTTATCCAGTACACCCTGACTTAGATGTGTCCAGAGGTGCATTTGGCAGGGCTCAAATGGGTGACCCGATGTTGATTGATGCTCGCGAACAGGTAACTGTTGTCAGTGGGGTACCTCAAGCACCAGATGCAGAGAAAAGATTTCCTCACTTTGCGGTCAATAATGATCTGTTCTACCGGGTATCAGAAATTCGGGGAGAAATTGTGGAACAATTACTAGTACCCCAGCCCTACCAGAGAATGGTGCTGGATCTGGCTCACAATGATGCTCTAGGTGGTCACCTGGGAGCTGAGAAAACCGAAGCCCGGATAACAGACCGATTTTACTGGCCAGGGATCGGTGCCGCAGTTAAGAGGTACTGTGCCTCCTGCCCTGTTTGCCAGTTAACTGCCCCAGCACCCCATTATAGGAACCCTTGGGGCCTCTGCCAATAATTGAGGTGCCCTTTGAGCGCATCGCTATGGATATAGTGGGTCCTTAGAGAAGTCTGCTCGGGGACACCGATATATCCTGGTGGTTCTTGATTATGCCACAAGGTATCCAGAGGCGGTTCCTTTAAGAAACCCTACATCAAAGGCCATTGCGCGGGTTGTTTTTTATGTTTTCGAGAACTGGCCTGCCAAGGAAATTTTGACAGACCAGGGGACCCCATTTATGTCCCGGGTGATGGCAGATGTGTGCAAGTTGTTCCAAATCAAGCCGTTGCGAACATCTGTTTATCACCCTCAGACAGATGGTCTGGTAGAAAGATTCAACAAAACTCTGAAAATGATGCTTAAAAGGGTTGTGCAGAGAGATGGAAGAGACTGGGATCATTTGCTTACCGCACTGCTGTTTGCTATTCGAGAGGTTCCTCAGGCCTCCACGGGGTTTTCACCTTTTGAGCTGGTGTATGGTCGCAGACCCCGGGGATTGCTAGATTTGGTGAAGGAGACATGGGAAAGTGAGTCCTCTCCACACAAATCGCTCATTGAACATATCTCTCAGATGAGAGAGAGAATTTCTAAAGTGATGCCTTTGGTACAGGAACATTTGCAGAAAGCTCAGGAGGCCCAGAAAAGGTGTACAACTGGTCAGCCAAGCTGCGGCAATTTCAGGTGGGGGACCGGGTAGCAGTACTTATACCCACGGTGGAAAGTAGGTTCCTAGCCAAGTGGCAGGGACCATATGAGGTGGTTGAAAAAGTAGGGGAAGTAAACTACCGAGTGCATCAGCCTGGGAAAAGAAAACCATACCAGATCTACCACATAAATTTGTTAAAACCCTGGAGAGACCGAGAGGTGTCCGCCATGGTTGGGGTGGGTATAGAGTCTGGTGTTGACGCAGTACACATTGCTGCCACCCTGTCCAAACCCCAAACCCAAGAAGTTAAGGAGTTTCTGCAAAGAAACAAAGGCATGTTTTCAGGACTACCGGGACACGCGTCCGGGATTAAACATGATATTGTGACGGAACCCCATGTAAAGGTTCAGGTAAAGCCGTACCGCATCCCAGAAGCCCATAGAAAGGCTGTTTCTGAAGAGGTTAAAAAAATGCTTCAGCTTGATGTCATTGAGGAGTCACAGAGTGAATGGTCGAGCCCCATCGTGTTGGTACCGAAGCCCAACGGCACTCTGCGATTCTGCAATGACTTCAGGAAACTTAACGAGGTGTCAAAATTTGACGCGTATCCCATGCCAAGGGTGGATGAATTAATAGAGAAATTGGGTCCGGCCCGTTATATCACCACCCTGGACCTTACTAAGGGATACTGGCAGATACCCCTGACTAAGGAAGCCAGGGAAAAGACTGCTTTTTCCACTCCAGAGGGTCATTTTCATTATAAGCGGATGCCTTTTGGGTTACACTCAGCCCCGGCCACCTTCCAATGAGCGATGGATAGGGTGCTCCGCCCCTACCTGAGATATACCTCGGTCTACCTGGATGACATTGTCATCTTCAGTCCAGATTGGGAGTCCCATCTTCCCCGGGTTCAGACGGTTTTGGACGGTTTGAGGAAAGCGGGCTTTACTGTTAACCCTGAGAAAAGTGCGGTAGGGATGGAGGAAGCTAAGTACCTGGGATATGTCGTAGGCAGGGGTCTGGTAAAGCCACAATTTAACAAAGTAGAGGCTATCCAGAACTGGCCACGCCCCCTCACGAAAAAGCAGGTTCGTGCTTTTCTGGGTATAGTGGGGTATTACCGGCGGTTTGTCCCCAATTTTGCCTCTATTGCTGCACCACTGACTGACCTGATGAAAGGTAGGAAGTCAGTGATGATTCAATGGAATGCCAATGCTGGAGATGCCTTCGAGAAGCTTAAAAATGCGTTGTGTCAGCACCCAGTGCTGGTAGTCTCTGATTTCATGAGGGAGTTCATTGTACAGACGGATGCCTCAAGTGAGGGTTTGGGGGCTGTGCTATCCCAAGAAGTCAATGGGGAAGAGCACCCCATGGTTTTTCTTAGTAGGAAACTGACGGCAGCGGAGAAAAACTATGCTGTGGTGGAAAGAGAGGGCTTGGCCATAAAGTGGGCCTTGGATTCTTTGAGATACTTCCTGTTGGGCAGGAAGTTCCGTTTAGTGTCTGACCATGCCCCATTGACCTGGATGAGGCAGCACCGCCACGCTAATGCCAGGGTTACCAGGTGGTTCCTGTCTCTCCAGGAGTTTAACTTTGTGGTGGAACACAGGCCTGGGAAACAGCACCAAAATGCTGATGCCCTGTCCCGGATGCATTGTGGGCTGTCTACTGTTGCCTCAAACACCTCTGCGTTGAGACAGAGGGGGGATATGTAGAGGTCGGCAGGGCTGGGTCCTAGATGGACAATATGTTTCACCCCTATTTGGGTTGTGGACCCTTTAAGGGCAACCACAGGGTTAATCTTCCTGTCCAGGAAGAGTTTTAAAGCCAGCAACTCCCAGATAGGATTGTGGGAGTTCAGGAAAAGGAAAGTAATCAGTGGAAGCTGTGTGTTTGTGTTCCAAAAGCAGGAGACGTGCTGTGCCTTGCTGGAGAGGCTTCTACATACTGGGGAAAGGATTCCCTAGGTTTGGGACTGTTTAAAGCATTGGTGAGCCACTATTATTTCTCTGTTTATTTGTGCTGAAGATCAGGACTTTGCTTTAATTTCGCTGAACCAAAGCGTGTACTTATTATGTTGCCTTTTTGACTGCCCTGAAAGGGTGAATAAAACTGTTTTGTTTGTGAAAGACATTGTGCACGTGCTCTGTGGGCCCCCAAACGTCACAATATATATATATGTATGTATATATATATACACACCTCATTTTTATATACTTATTTATGAGTTTTACTTAGGAGCTCTGCGATACAGTCATACACACCACATATTTCTGTGAGTTTTGTTGCTGTTACTCTGTTATACGCTCATACACACTGCCCATTACTGTGATTTTTATTGCTGTGGTGCTCTGTTATACAGTAATGTGCACTGTGTATGAGTGGGAGTTAGTTTTATTTCTGTGGAGCTCTGTGATACCTTCATACACACCGCACATTACTGTGAGTTAGTTTTATTTCTTTGGAGCTCTGTGATACGCTCATACACAGCTCACATTGCTGTTAGTTTAATGTCTGTGGAGCTCTGATATGTTCATACACAGTGCACATTACTGTGAGGTTTATTGCTGTGGATTTCTGTGATGTTTACGTTATGTTCATACACACTATACATTACTGGGTGATTTATTGCTGTGGAGCTCTGTGAGTTACAAATAATGTACATTACAAAAATGGGATGGACTGAAGAGGTCATAGTGGACCTGGAAAAATTAACGGGACCTGGAGAGGACCAATGCATGTTGACGGGAGGGGGGACAAAATATGTTTTTGTCTAGGGTGGGGGAGGCGTCATGTTTCCTGCACCTGGGCCCTGAGGTTTCTAGTTACACCTCTGGGCATGACCTAATCAAAGGGAGCCGGCCTCCTCTGATTAGGCCACAGGGCACTCCGCGTAATGTCTGCCCCCCTATGCCGTGGTGGCAGATGTCATGTGGCACACCCTGTGACCTAATCAGAGAGGACCCACGGCCAGCTCCCTCCGATAAGGCCACAAGAGTGTGGGATGGCCAGCCCCAATGTTTAAGTCCCCGCCGGGCCTAGGCTATAGCCTAAGGAACACGGCCTGTGTTCCCCAGGCTGCCTCACAGGCAAGTGGAAATTTTGAGCCCTATATATGCATATATCTATTCTAATGTGTTTATTAAATGGTGCCGATATTTTTCATAATTTTGTATGTCTCATCTGTCTACCCATTTGTATCTATGCTATTTATTTTTTGGCTAATGTTTGGCAACTTTTTTTAACCCCTTAACACCAGGGGGATTTTGGTTTGCAGTCAGGCCTGAAACTCGTGGGTTGGCATAGGATGCCCCACGGCTCTCCGTTAACTCCTCCTCCCCGCCACCATTGCGAAAGCGCCATTAGCTGCAGGAGGATGGCCTGAATTGAGGCCGTCCTGAGTCAGTCTATGAGGCACATGGCTCGTCAGTAAAGGAGACGGGCCAGGGAGAGGATAACGGGAGGGAGCGAGGCATGGTATGCCATCCCGTTGCATTAAGACACACCCACCACAAGAACGCCATTGCACCGCTGTGGCAGGAATCGGTTAACATAGAATTTGCTGGTTTTAACAGTTTCATGGCTTCCATTGATTTTATAAGTGTGTTTGTTGTCGTTCTTTACACGGGAATTGATACGCTGTATGTTTGTAGGCAGTTAATTTTTATTTTCCACGATTGCAATTGTTTTCAAAGGAAACATGCTGACTTTATTATATTATGTATGTGCTGTGTGGAATTTGAAATAGTTTTCTATGGTTCAAATAATGTTTATTTTTTATTATGATTGGAGCTATATATATCCAATTATAGAATATGTATATGATGTAAATTGCGCCCTGTATATGTAATAGGATATGTTTCCATGCATGTGATGAAAACCGGGCCCTGGTCTTTCCTGTACTTTGATTTTTCTGTTTTCAGTGGGTTTTACAAGGCTGTTAATAATCGAATGTTAAGACTTCTTAACACATTACAATGTTTCAGTGATAAAAATGTCAGATTTTAAAATATTTTGTTTCCATCTTCCTTGAAATGCTTCCACAGCAGGGAGAGATGAAAATACTCTTTAAGGAAAATGGAGGATGTTGTTTGTATTTAAGCATCCTGACTATTAATCACTGGACTACATTTAAGGCGGTAGTTAGGAGCAAGTAATGCAATTCCCCTTTTGTGGAAAGTTTATTACTTTAACCCTGTCATATCCTAAGCTTTCGGTCTCAGAAAGTCTCCAAAACTCAGGACTTCTTTACCCTAAAATCACCGAAACTATTAAACCGCCACAAACGAGAGAAATCTCAATGTATCCTTCCTGGTAAAATCCTTTATAAATAAATAAATAAATAAATAAAAAAGGAAATACATTTTTTTCACTAAACAATTTGTTTTAGACATCTATAATCATAC
This sequence comes from Leptobrachium leishanense, assembly GCA_009667805.1. Lineage (NCBI taxonomy): Eukaryota > Metazoa > Chordata > Amphibia > Anura > Megophryidae > Leptobrachium > Leptobrachium leishanense. Next base: position 6,320 of record RXON01001622.1, read on the forward strand.
CTTATATAAATATAGATGCCTTAATTTCAACATACTGTTTTTTGCAAAACAGATCCTTATAATTCCTCCCACCCAGCAGTAGTGAATTGGTTAATCTACACTGATACAAAGTAACACGTTGAACTCTTTTAGCATATTAATGTCAACATCACTCCTAGACTCTATCCCTCCACTCCTGTAGTCCACTTATACATTTCAGCTTTTTTTTTTTAACACAAAATGAACAGTACATTATGTTGATGCCTACCCCTCCTCAGCAGCCTCGTGTGTTGGCAAGAGGTACAAAACGACAGAGAGCAGAAAAATACTTCTTAGAATCTGCAACATCTTGATTTGTCTCTTTTCAGAATTCTTCCAGTGATGTTTTTGATTATTTATTTTTTTAAGTTTTTCTTCTTGCTCGCCCTGGATTTTTTTTTTTGGTTTTCTCTTTTTTTTTTTTTTGGTTCTTGTAGATTTGCTTATTGAAGGAGTAAAGTCAGTTGCCTGAATATGGTCTCAGCCTGAGCAGCAGCCAGGGGGATTGTGCAGACTGTAGAGCAAGCCCTTCCCCTTTCCTTTCTTCTTCATCAGCTCTACAGCAGGCCTCTGTGTGGCTGGTTACAAGCAATGTCTTTGTATCCTTACTGCTGCTGCATAGTACCTGTGTGTACAGGATAGCAGGAGCTGGATGATGGCTTTTGATGAGCTGTAAGGTGAGTCCCTTCACTGAAGTGCAAAATATGTACCACACCCTCACTGATCAGTTCAGACGTGAAGTCAGTTAATAATAATGTGGAAAATATGCCCTAACCACAAATGACTCAGAAATGAAGACTTAGTGCGTGGAATATGGATAAAAGCGTTCCCACTAAGTTCTAGTCAGCAGTCAAATCCCCTGAGACAGCAGATTTCTATATTAGATGTCCAGGGTGTATATTTTACTAAATAAGTTATGTGTTTAGTATTACAGTGATTTTATGTTTGCGGCGAGCAAGTATCAACAATTTGCATAATGCATTAAAGAACTGCAAACTTTAATAAATCCATTTTGGTAAAAGAGGCTTTCCAGCAAGTAAAACAATTTGAGGTTTTTTTCTACCTATGCATTAATCTATTTCCTATCTGTTAAGAGTTACTACAATCTGAAATAAGTATGCGCACATTGATCACTTCTGACCAAAGCGCATGCATTTTATATACTAGCCCTTTTAGGCTAGGGTCAAACGAAAGTATTTTTACACGCGAACGTAAAAAAGTGCGTCCGAACGCATTGATGTATTTTTTCACTGAATATGCGAAAACGGTCATACGATGCGCATTTTCGTGCGTGATGTTTTACGAATCCAAACCAGGAAACTTTTTGCGTCTGGATGTTATGTTGGCCGGACACGAGCAGCGTCTGACGTCTCCAAATCACACACACACACCGCTAGCGGGCGCAGCGCACTCTGTACGTCCGTACTAGCGGTTCTGCGTTCTCGAAAAAATGCGTTCATTTTCCACTTGCGTTGCGCGGCCGGACTTTCGTGCGACCGTACTTCGTATATTGGCCGTCATTGCCCGTCATTTGCTGCTAGTGCGGCCGTGATTAAGTGCGCCTAAACGCACGTTAAAACTGCGCTGGTCTGACCCCAGCCTTAATCCTTTCATGCTGAGCAATTTCCTCCCTGTGCGCTGAGCTCATTAAAACCGATTTGTGCTCCTCATCTTTTAAACGCGATTTGAAGTCATGTTTTATTGTAGGACCCAGACAAATTATATAATTTTTTCAGACAGATTCATAATATAGCATTATTATAGGTGTTATTGAGAGAGCATCGATCAGAGAATTTCCCCTTCAATTTTGTGGCCATTCAGCTATTCAAAAAACTGTCGATTTGCCAATTATTGGTGAATTGCCAGCGCAATACGATGATCTTTGCCAGCAGTGAACTCCCCATAGAGAAGTAATGGTTAATATATACAGAGAACGCCGAACATCTGTGAAAGTTTTCAAAATGCCCTGATTTTCGGTGGTTTCATTCAACAGGTTTAAGCAGGCGAATCCCATAGGTTTCAATGTAAAAAAAAACTCACCGTTTTTCATAAATATTTATTCAGCTGTTTGTTCTTTTCATTTGCAGCAAAAAGTATCTTTATTTTGAATTTGTTTTTCGAGATTTTGACATTTTTATTTATTTTTATTCTGTAACAGACCTTTTTATTGTTATTCATAGGACCTTATACATTATTTCAAGGCTTTTTCATGCACTAGATTTTTTTTATGAAGCACCATTTTTAAAAGTTACATTTTTGGTTTGCTTTTTTTACCCCTGTTCGGCGGCTGGTTGGCTTCTTTCAGTGGTCTGCTAGGCAGATTGTCTGATGTGTTTGGCATTTTTCGATTCATTCTGTGTTTTTTTGGCAGTCTATGGCTGCATTCGGTGGGTTTATTCACAGCGCTCCGTGCACATCGGTGACCCTGCGGTGAATGCTGAATACACCGTAGGGTCAGCAAATTAAGGATGTCAAAGAACTCTGATGGAGAGCGCACCAAAGTTTCAGTGCTCTCTGAATAACCCCTTATATATGTATGAAAAACAAAAATTGGTGGTGTTGCGCTAAAAGAAATAAAAAACGTAATAAACTTGTGTATGGTCTATTTTGAAGGCATGGTATACTGCACAGCAAAAAAGAGAAAGAAAGTTCTATTTCTCAATAGTTCGTTCAATGGATATCCAGTCTCTGTTGTAGAAAGGATTTTCAGTAAAATCTTCCAAAACTTTGGAACGAATGACCACTTCTTTGGTGAGTCTTCATTAAAAAGTATGTATCTCGGAAAAAGAAAAACTCGATAGTGCTCTGATGAAGTCCCGTGGGCGGGGCGAAACGCGTCAGCACTACGTCACTTTATCATCGCGGTCCCACCTTTGGTATCGAGTGACCACCTTGGAAGCAGCCCGGGAGCTCCAGGTGGTTTTGTCTATAGAGGCTTGACTGGGACGTGATGTTTTTTATCTGGCAGTGGTGTGAGATCAAATCCTAAACCCACTACCTTTTTTTTCTGTACGTATATTATGTCAGTAGATTTGTATACACATTAATAAACGGTAATAACACTATCGAGTTTTTTCTTTTTCCGAGATACATACTTTTTAATGAAACTCACCAAAGAAGTGGTCATTCGTTCCAAAGTTTTGGAAGATTTTACTGAAAATCCTTTCTACAACAGAGACTGGATATCCATTGAACGAACTATTGAGAAATAGAACTTTCTTTCTCTTTTTTGCTGTGCAGTATATCATGCCTTCAAAATAGACCATACACAAGTTTATTACGTTTTTTATTTCTTTTAGCGCAACACCACCAATTTTTGTTTTTCATGTTATATGCTTTCTGAATTTGGTGGATATCAGGGTGGTGTTTTTTTGCTGCTCATTGTTTTTGGGTGTTTCCACAGTATAAACCCTCTTTCCTTATATATGTATACTTCATATCCTATTGGAATGAATAAAAATGTAAAAAGAAAAAGAATTTCCATTAAAAATTTCATATACAAAGTGTCATTTTTTTTCTTTCATTTTATCATCCAAGCCTTTGCAGTTATATATTCTATGGGGTTACGCGTGTTAAAAAATTAGAAATGGGAACCCAATACTTTATTATTCTGATAAAATACACGATTTTAGCTAAAACCTAAAAAAATCATTTTTCGTTAGTGCAGCATCATTGTTCACATTATAATTGAAAAGTGAACAATAGCGCTGCATTAATACATTTAATAAAAGGAAATTTTCATTGTTTGTTTATTTTTATCAAGCCCCTGTCTTCTCTCATTCAGCTGCCATCCCTTATCAGGTAGCATAAATTACACAATAGCCAACTTGCCACCTTCTCTAAACATTTACTTCTCCATCCAATTGACTGTTAAATATTGTAAAAGCTAAACCATAGCTGTAAAGTAAAACTCACCATAAAATTTTGGTAAATGTTGCATCATGGGAAAAATCCACAAAATGGAAACCGAGATAAAAACCTAACTTTTTTTTCCTTTTTACATGCAGTTACTTCAGACAAAGAAAAATAAATCTGCAGAATGTCTTTTACAAAGTGGCTTGGTTTGTAATAGTAAATTAGTTACAGTTTATGTTAGTGGTAGTGTTTCTTTAAAGGAATTTTTTAAAAATTATAAATATTACATTTATTCTCCTGTTGAAGTAGAAAGCTGATCCCGCCTCTGTCCCGCCTCTCCCCCCTACAATCCATCCTGAACGCCTCCGCCAGGCTAATTCACCTCACCCGCCGCTCTGTCTCTGCCGCTCCCCTCTGCGAGTCCCTTCACTGGCTCCCCATCCACTGCAGAATTAAGTTCAAAATCCTTATCCTTACCTACAAAACCCTCACTAACTCAGCTCCCCACTACCTGTCCTCACTAATCACCAAATACACCCCAGCCCGCTCCCTAAGGTCAAACAGTGACCTGCGCCTAGCTTCTCCCCGCATCACCTCTTCCCATGATAGACTGCAGGATTTCTCACGCGCAGCCCCCACTCTCTGGAACGCTCTCCCTCGTACTGTCAGACTTTCCCCTAACTTCTCTTCCTTCAAACGCTCCCTGAAAACATTCTTATTTAGGGAAGCCTACCACCCACTCACTGACGCAACCATCAATCACTCTCACCTTACAGTCCTCTCCTCCTGTTTCCAACCCTCCCAGATTGTGAGTTCCTACGGGAATAGGGCCCTCATCTCCTCCTGTACTGTTTGTCAAATGTTGTTCAATGTATTGTAACCCTGTCTATACTGTGCTTATTGTACAGCGCTGCGGAATATGCTGGCGCTTTATAAATAAAGAATAATAATAATAATAACCCACGTAATGCCACCCAGCATTTCTGATTGCATCCAATCAAATGTTTATCATGAAGCAGCATTTCTCTCCAAGTACCCGTAACAGGCCAGATGTTAATGATTACCGTGTGGAAATGCAGATTGAATATGCAATCACTGAGCAGCAAATCATATCACTGTTGCTGTGCTTCAGATATTTGGCAAACCTGTCCTTTTAGTTCTCTCTTGGGAAAGGTTTGGAAATCACGGTCAGAGAATCACTGAAGAACAAGCATAAGAAATCTGTCCAAAATCATAAAATTACACACACTCATTTATCAAACCATCGTGTTTCTCACTCCTGTACATAAAATCATCACACTGACACCATTTATCAGTTTTCTAGAACTCCCTTGGTTGTCTAGACATTTTGTAAGGGTTTGACTGCGGTGGGTGTAGCAGGTTGGGGTTGTGAGCCCAGGATGCAGTGATGAAGGCAGATTCAGAATAGCAATGAGTGTTTATTGCAGGTAAACACAGTGGCATGAAATCAGACAGGGTACAGGCAATGGCGTCGTCAGGGTTCAGCAAGGGGGTTCGGTACACGGCAAGGCTGGCAGAGAATAGTCGGTGGTACAGCAGGGGTTCGGTACACGGCAAGGCTTAGATGGGGGCAGAGGGGGAGCAGGATGGGAGGGTTACCGGTAAGTGAAGCAATGAGAGTCCAGATAAATACAGAGGGTCCTTGGAGTCTTTGGTTGTAGAATTCAGGAGATGGTCAGGAGGTTTCAGGGAGTTTGGCAGATAGGGTTGCAGTCAGTAACTTCAATGTGGAAAGTCCAGGGTTGAGGGTGGGACTCCCTTATATGCAGGGCTAATCAGGGAGGATGAAGGGCAGGTGTGGATCCAGGGCCAGAACAGTAGAATCAGGAAGGTGAATTGTTCATACAAGGGTTTTGGAATCTGCAGGGAACATGTAGTAAAAGGCACAAAAAAGGGGCGCCAGGGGGTGAGGGCCTCCAGGACCTTACACATTTAGGCTAATGTCAGATGAACGCAGTCTGAGCGCACTCCACGTGCGTGCATAACGGACGTACTGACGGAAGATACTGTAGACACCACATGGTCCATATTTTTTGACGGATGTAGAACAAAAAGGGAACTATGGGAATCAAAACTAAATAAAATTAAATGACAGGTACAGTCAACCAGACCACAAAAACTTCTGAGCGTCAACGTGATGGACGTTGCAAATGCGCTGCATCTGAAGTAGTGTCAATACGCACACAGGCAGCTACGCGGACGCGGTGCACTCTGGGCGTCCGTCGTAGCGCTTTTACGTCGAGGCCTAAATGGCGTCCGTTGCCACCTGCGTGGTGCATGCGCACTTCAGTGCACACGTACTTTGTGTTGGTTTCTATTGATCACAAAGCAATGCTATGACGGATGTTAAACTGTGCAGGGACACGGACGTGATGACTGCGTTCGTCTGACACTAGCCTAGAACTTCTTCATGCAGAAGGGGAGCACAGAGATGAGCTTCCATATAACAAGTACACATTTCAGTTTGGCAATTTATTTGAGATCCCATCCGGAATCGAGATCTGATTTCCAAATTGAGTAAAGATTCTAGAAGCAGCGCGTATATAATGTTTAGCAAAAAGACCACAGAGAATCTGACACCACTAATAATCCCACAAAGGCACATGCTTGCCCCCATTCTCATGCTGAACTAAACAATGAGAGGTAAAACAAACTATTGCCTTTTAGAATTTACATGAGATGGACTGCTCACCTATGCTATAAAATCTTGTCCAAGTTGGTGTAGGTGCAACAGCTAGAAACATAAGGGGGACACCCTATGCAGTATCAGGAATGGGGTATAAATCCACCTCTCTGTCCTTCCTTATTATCTGGGTGTGTTATTTTTTAGAATTGCTGTTTGGACACGTTGGTTTAATATTTTTGTGTGACATGTGCATTGTTACAGAATATAGATTGGAATTTGAGAATTTTTTTTATCCCCATTACCTGCCTACGCAAGATTGCTACAGATAGGTATTGGATGTACTGTAAAAGAACTGCAAGCACACAAAAGGAAGAGCCCATACGCAGGCTCAAGTACACATGAGTGGTTCCATTAGTTTCTTCCTTTCTTTACAAAAGTGGTTATTGAATTATACTACATTATGTTATCTTTTGGAGGAAAAGTTGTCAGAAGATATTCGTTTTCTACAGAAAGGTCTGAGGACAATCAGCAATTAGTCCCCATGTGCGATACATGATAGAGCCAAGGAGGCCCAACCATTGTGAGTGGGAGTAATCTGTATAGAATTTTCGTTTTACTTGTACACTCCGGCTGCTGCTACAGCCCCTCCTCTGACCTGCTGAGGCACTGCGCTCGTCATTGGCTGCCGGGGGACAGCTTTAGTTCAGGCCGTCCCATGGTAGTGAATGTCGCGCAGCGTGCGCTGGTTCAGCCCATAGAAGCCAGCGGGGCATACTACACCATCCGTTGGCATTCCTACCCACCTACCGTGTCATGACCTTGTCTCTATCTCCTGGCAGCCCCATTCCTGCCCTGCAATATGCATGACTCATGTACGAAGTTTTTCCTCTGCCTTACGTTATATGCTGCCGGTTCCTGAAAACCCTACCTGGGTTTCCTGGTCATGCAAAGGAGTCTCAGGTGTATTCCATCCCACCTAATGAGGCAAAATAAAAGCAAAATATGCCCTCTCCTCAAGGCTTCAACATTAAAGTCTAGCTGTGCATCCAACCAGACCTGACAACCTGAAGCTCCCTGTTCTCAGCCTTTAAAGACCCCTGTGTTCCTATCTACCAAGAACTCTACCTGAACCACCGGCACCTTCAACTATTTCTGTACCTTACCATGATTCTGGATTCCATTATATCAGACCCCTTGCTATGGACTTGTTCATTCTATGTACCAGCTGCCTGCCAAAAAAACCTTTGCCATGGACTTTGATTTATTCTGTTGCCTGCCGCCTGTCAACACCCCTTGTTTTGGATCCCTTTCCACGCTTATTGCCTGCTCCCTGTCTGGAACCCCTGCCACGGACTTTCCCCAATTTTGCCTTAGATCTTTTGTTTCTTCCTTCAGCCCTATTCCTGTCCTGCCATTTTTGTCTGTGTCTTATTACTCCTGTCTTGCCCCACCTGTATCATTAGTTCTGTGTTTAGCCAGTCCACTTGTATGCTCCTTGTTCCTCCATATCTTTTATGTTCCAGTAGCAGTTAGTTTTCTGTATTTCTTCTCCCACTACCCTCTGTTCTCATCTCTGTTGCCTCAGTCAAGACCTTTTCCGGTGTCTCCCTTTTTTTTTTTTATTTGTTGTTGTGTCCTTTGCCCTAAGCCTCATGCCTGTCCTGTCTAATTAATTAATTTATTTATGAAGTATTTTACCACGAAGGATACATTAAGATTTCTCATTTTCAAGTATGTTCTGGGTTCAAGAACATTGAATTGTTACAGTAGGTACAGAAATACAAAGTAATAAAATGCAAGATATTAAAAACACAAATATACAGATTAACAGAAATAAATATGTAGGAAATAAACTCATTATGTTACATGTTTACAGGTGCATTCTGTATCGAGGTATATTAATAGCGATTGCTTAAGTGACTTTAGACTGGGGGGAACACTTGCTGGTGTCTGGGAGGTTATTCCATAATTGTGGTGCTATGTAGGAAAATGAGGATCGAGCCACTTTCTTTTTTTATTGTGGTATTGCAATTAAGGTGCAGGTCCTGGATTGAAGGTTATAGGATGAGGGAAGCAGCCTATTCAGGTAGGGTGGTAGCGTCCCAGAACACCTCTTAAACACCAGGTTGGAAAGGTGAAGGTAAGTCTAAATTCCAGCGACGGCCAGTTTAGCTCTTTTAACATATTACAATGGTGGGACATGTAGTTACATTGTAGCACAAAGTGGCAGAATTGGTTATACAATTTATGAAGGTGCATTTGCGGGGCAGCTGCATACACTATATCTCTGTATTCAATAGCCGCATAAGCATAATCTCCTCTTTTCAGTTCATTCGCTTGTTTCTTTTGCTTTACCCTTTTAACAAAAACACCTTGCTGTGCCCCTGCAATCTGCCTGACTTCATAACCATCTTGGACTCACACCAGCAAAATATGCATACGCCCTGTGACATGCCGTGGGGACGCCATATAATGCCCTATTGCGTTAATGGGTTAATTGTAAAGAACAAGAAAATTTGAGTTTATTTGCAAGTTGTAAATATTGAATGTAACCTGTTTGCACACCCTAAAATATGGGCTGGGTTTTAAACAAAATGAGTTAGTTTTCAACTCATAAGGTCTGGGTTCAGCCCTACTGTTCATACTATTGTCTTAAATACCATTCCATTTTTAACACTGAAAACAAACAGGAAGGTTAGTCTAAAAAAAAAATTGTTAGGACTAAGCACAACTAATGTACTATAATGTTGTGATCATGTTTCATTAGACTGGAAAATCTGCACAACTGGCCTCAAGCATGGATCTTGCCTTACTTTTTTGGGACGAATTATCAATTTGCCTGGAGGATGTCTCCTTATTATACAGAACCTTCAACTATGATATGAAGTTATTATAGGTCAGGGCAAATACCAAACCTCAGACAAGAGTATTATTGCTGTGAGCAATTATGCAATTTAATTAAAACAGTAAAGGAAAGAATCAGAACATTTTTTCATGTTTACTTATGTCTTTACAATATACTAAACAAAAAGAAGGGTAGGACCTCAAGTGGAGTGAAGTGCAGAGAAGTTTATTCGGGTACAGCAGACCCCTATCAATAGTCAGTAGTGACGTTTCGACCCAAAGGTCTTAATCATACATTCAGAATAAAAAACAGCTCCTCCTTATATACCCTACCGCAGAGCGTGCCTGGAGGAAATCCCGCTCTGAAGCTGATTTTGTTCACTTCAAGTTTATTCTCCGGTCATACACCTCTGCCCTCCACTTGGCCAAACAATCCTTCTTCTCATCTCTTATATCTACGCTGTCCTCCAACCCTAAACGGCTCAGGTCCACCTTCAACACCCTCCTCTACCCACCTGCACCTCCCCCCTCAGCTGCCTTCAGCGCTCAAGACCTGGCAGACTACTTCCTCAGTAAAACTCTAACTATCAGAAGCAACATCCCAACACAAGATAGTTATCTGCCACCTCCACTCCCACAGGTCCCCTCTGCCACCCTCTGCCGCTTCCTCCCAGCCACTGAGGAGGAAGTCAATTCCTTATTGTCCTCCTCACATCTCACCACGTGCCCGCTCGACCCCATTCCCTCACATCTAATTCCTCCCCTCTCCTCCTCCCTCACCCCTGCTCTCACACACATCTTCAACCTATCTCTCTCCACTGGCTCCTTTCCATCCGCCTTCAAACACGCGCTAGTTACCCCTTTACTAAAGAAACCATCCCTAGACCCCAACTCTCCATCCAACTACCGCCCTGTATCCCTGCTTCCGTTCACATCAAAGCTCTTAGAAAAACTAGTCTTCAACCGCCTCTCCCTCTTCCTGTCCTCCAATTCCCTACTTGACCCCCTGCAATCTGGCTTCCGTCCCCTACACTCAACTGAAACTGCCCTCACCAAAGTCACCAACGACCTCCTAACTGCTAAAAAACACGGCCACTATTCTATTCTCATCCTGCTTGACCTCTCGGCTGCTTTTGACACTGTTGACCACCCCCTCCTTCTACAGACCCTCAACTCTCTGGGTCTCGGTGACACTGCACTTGCTTGGGTTGACTCCTATTTATCCAACAGGTCCTTCTGTGTGTCCTTTGCTGGTAACTCCTCCTCTTCATTGCCTCTATCTGTTGGTGTACCTCAAGGCTCTGTCCTTGGTCCTCTGCTCTTTTCCATCTACACCTCCTCCCTGGGCAAAATCATCAACAGCTTTGGCTTTAATTACCACCTCTACGCTGATGACACTCAGATCTACCTCTCTACCCCTGATCTCTCTCCCCCTGTCCTCTCAAAAGTCAGTGACTGTTTATCTGGCATCTCCTCCTGGATGGCCTCCCACCACCTAAAGATCAACATGTCAAAGACTGAGCTCCTACTTATTCCTCCCTCCAATGCCTCCCCACCTCCTGACTTCTCTATCACGGTGGAGGGTATCACCATCTCCCCATCAAACCAAGTTCGCTGTCTTGGAGTTACACTTGACTCTGCTCTTTCCTTCATCCCCCACATCCAGTCTCTTTCCTCCTCCTGCCGATACCAACTGCGTAATATTTCCAGAATTCAGCCATTTCTTACCGCTGTCACCACAAAACAACTCATACACGCCCTGGTAATCCCTGCTCACCATCCTCGTTGCCTCCTCAATTGGTGACAGTACAGTGCATGCATCCTTGATCATCAGCCACTGCGGGGGGGAAAGCCAAGTTGACCTGAACCTATCCTTGTGCCATACTCACACAGGTACTCGTTGATGGCCCTCTGCTGCTTGTGCAGACGCTGCAGCATTGCTAATGTCGAGTTCCACCTGGTGGGCATGTCACAGATCCTACGGTTTGTGGGAAGGTGGAATTCTCTTTGAATTTCTGCCAGGCGAACACTTGCTGGGAATGACCGTCTGAAGTGGCTGCAGACTTTTCTGGTCTGGCTGAGAAGCTCTGCCAGCCCTGGGTACCTGGTTAGGAAACGCTGTACCACCAGATTTAGGACGTGTGCAAGGCATGGTACATGCGACAACTTACCCAGGCGTAGAGCGGAGAGAAGGTTGCTGCCATTATCAATGACGACCATTCCCAGCTGAAGCTGGCATGGTGTTAACCATCTCTGCACCTGCCCCTGCAGAGCTGAGACAATTTCTGGCCCGGTGTGGCTCCTGTCCCCTAAACAAACCAGCTCAAGCACAGTATAGCATCTTTTTGCTTGAGCCATTGCGTAGCCCCTGTCATGCGTCGGTTTAATTGCCACTTCGCCAGAGACAGAGAAGGAGGAGGGAGAGGTGGTGGTGGAACAGACAGACCTCATACAAGCAGCTTTCTGGAGGCATGGTGGATGAACAAGCTCCAGCACAGAGCCCCGTCTTGGATCCCTCCCAGCTGCAATCAGAGTTATGCCAGTGTGCCGTGAAGGAAATGTAACGGCCCTGTCCATGCTTGCTGGACCATGTGTCTAAAGTCACATGCACCGTGCTGCTGACTGCTTTTCACAATGACTCGATAACATTGTCTTCCACGTGCTGGTATAGTGCTGGAATGGCCTTCCATGAAAAGTAATGGCATTTTGGAACCTGCCACTGTGGTACAGCACATTCACGGAAGGAAGCAGAGTCCACCAGCTGGAAAGGCAGCAGCTGTAATGTGAGTCATTTTGCTAAGCTGACATTTAGACTCTGTGCTTGGGGATGGTTGGGACTATATTTTTTCTTACGCTGCAGCAGGCTGGGGCAATGTAATCTGACTGCGTAAATCTACAGCTGATGGGATGCTGTCACATTGTGAGGATGGACCTGGTACATCCTTTACTGTAGCCTCATCCCTGTCAGTGGAGGTTGGAGTCAATGACATGGCAGGACATATAGTGGGGTAGAGACAGATGAGGAGGACCTATGCAAAGTTTTGCGCTAACGGGATGCGTGGCAGGTGGTCATATGTCACCTCAAGCACGTGGTACCCAAGCTTCCGGTGTCTTTCCCACACTTGAGCCTCGTCTGACATAGATTACAAATAGCAACGGTGGGGTCTGCTGCACATTTCTTAAAGAACTCCCAGACAGCAGAGTTCCTGGATGTGTGCTTTGAGACAACAGCGCTCTGCACCTGAGAAGCTCTGACATCTGATGCCTTGGACTGGCTAGTGCTACGTTTGGTCATAAAGGATGTTGTGCCTCGTGTTTGCTGTGCCTCCTCCTCACTTCTCTGTTCGATCAGGCACCCAGGTGGAGCTAGGGGGTGATGACAATGATGATGAGGTCACTATCTCCTCGTCACTGGAGCCAACTTGGCAGTATGCTGCAGCTGCTGGGGCAACATGAATGCCAGTTATTTGTGTGTCACTGGCACCCCCTTCCTCTAGGTTGATTATACTACCTTCATCAACCTCAGAGATTGAATCAGAGCACTGTAGTTGCTGAGCATCCTCAAGCAGCATGTCACTGTCTTTGTAGTCAAACAATTCAGCTGACTCCTCCGTGTGTGATAGTGAGGCTACAGCAGGACTAGCTGTGGACATGGAGGCTGCATTAGATGCTTTGGAAGCTGAGGTGGACTGTAAAGCACTACAAGTCTGGCTGGCAGAGGATGAGGATGGCCTGGTTAGCCAATCCACCAAATCCTCTGTATGTTGCTGCTGCTTAAGACGGCTAGCACCAGTTAGAAAGGACAAGCGTGCCCTGCAGAGGATGCACAACGTCCACGATGACCTGTCGGGTATATTACAGAAAGGAAAAATTAAAATGGATGCCTGTAGCCATTTTGTTTTTAAAGACAGTTTTTCTTTCTATTTTCTCTAGGTTTAGAAATGAACGAGATTTTTTTTTTTTCAGAGTTCATTCCTGGGTGAGGTCTTTTATATTTTTTTTAAGAAGTGCCAGACATGAAGGAATCTAGAATGTTTTTGTGTGATAATGCTAGAGTTAAGTGCTAAGACGTGTCATAATTAAATTTATTGGTCTGTCTTAAGTTTTTAAAACAAAAGATATTTTGTCTTTTGGGTATAGGAATAAGAGTTAATATCTCTGTAATATAGATTTATATTCACAAAATATATGTTTATAATCAAGGTATATTTTATTATATTTACAGTAGGAAATATATACTCCAATAAATATTGTAGAACGTATATAATTGGTAAATAATAAAAATTACTAAAGAAAAGATTTTGTTGAGTTAACTGGAAAAGAATCCAGCTGATAGTAAGTAATTTCAAAAGGGAGTGAGGATATAAATCAGGTATGACAGATAGAGACACCGTGTCTAGTGACTGAGAAGAGAAGGTCTTTGTGTAGATTGACCTTTTGACCCGAGATAGGAATATTAAAAAGAAATGGTGGAATTAATTAAGAAGTGCAATACTGCCCTCTAGAGGATAGTAAATATTAGATTTGATATACCAATAATATTGCCAGTGACGTCAAATTTACTATAATTGAGGTGGCAGTGTTGGTTGCAAGTCAGTCGGAGATTCCAGCATTCAGACTCACACCGCAATGCATTCAGATGTCCAGTACGCATAGCAGATCCCAGGACATGAGGCAATCAAGATTCTCACCAAATCTCTAACTCACATGCATTGATTATCTGATATCGATAAACTTCACACATTCCAAAAATATTACATCAGGAATTCCAAGGCAGACTTATCAAAATCCAAATTGGACAGGTAATGTATGAAATTAAGGAATTAATGTAATTATATATATTTGTAGATATTCTTGCAACGTAGACTGAGATTTCTCAGATACTTGGTTAACTCCAAAAATTCTAAGTATTTCTATTCTGCAGATAGAAATATGAAGAAGTGGATATAAGGATTTATTCCTAAAAGAAATGTTGTAAGATTGACACCAATATATATTGAATTTGGAAATTACTGTGATTATAATTAATAAGCAAAGAATTATATAACTACAAAATAAAAAGCAAAAGATTAGAAGTTTAATTCTCGAGATTAGGGGAGGATTCAATAAATAAGTTTTTATTACTTATCATTAAATTAGCTCATCTTTTGTTGATCCATGTAGCATAGAGATATATATATATATATATAAGAGCTGGCTGGTTAAACATTGTTTGCTGGGAAATGCATGTTGTATTAAGCAGAAATGTTTATTAACCATTTGTGTATTAGTTACTAACTGATAAGGTAAATGATATTAATCATATATGCAGTTACTAAACGGAGATACATATATTGTGAAGCTAGTTTTTATATGCTGATGGATTGTGGTTTGTAAATTTTTGTTTATGATATGAGATTTGAAACTTTTTTGTATACGTAATAAATATATATATATATTTATCCGATTATTGTATTTTTCAAAGCAAGACACAGACAATTAAAAAAATTCAGGAGAATTTCTAAGAAATATAAACGATTGATATTTGTGTCTCGTATGGATTTCTTATGAAATAATAATCCCTGATATATTGGAGGTGTGACGGAACGGCCGCCACAGGATTTATTTAGTTTAATTTCATTCTTATTTTGTTATATTTCGTTTACCCTTTATTTATAGAAACTAATTTCCTTTGGTAGATTTAAAGTAAAACTGTTGCTAGACTTCTAATTAATCATGTTTTTCCCCTGCACCATCCTGCTAGTTTATGCTCAGTTATATTGTGTGGTTTTAAATGTATTGTCAATCGCTCATTTTTAGTTTTAAATAGACTTATATTTCTTTAGTTAAATGTGGTTTTTAAAAACCCTACCTGCCACTAGTGTCAAATGCTTTCCTTTGTATAGAATATACAATAGGTTTGAGTGGCTTGTGGATTGTGCAAAGGTGCTTTCTGTTTGGATATCTGTTATCTGTTTACCTGTTCTGAAGGGTTGGGAGTCACATTGTCTCAGCCACCCACTATCTGATTCCCTTTACAATGGGTTATGTAAATCACTCTATGTGATCACTGTGAGGTCAAGACTTCATCTGCAGACAACCAGTGGACCCAAGTGAAGACTGAGAGGACCTGAGAGAAGCCTGCAATGGTCTTGGAACCAACCAATCAGAACCTGGGCTATGGCTAGCCCCTGTGCAGAATTCACTCCAGGGGTCTGGGGGCGGGCATGGGAGAGAACAGTGGGACTGTACCATATAAAAGGACCGTGTATGTTCTGCTTTTGATTAAAAACTCATTCGTGTTTGAACCTTTACTCTTGCCTCGGCTAATAATTGGGGATAATAGGGCTTGGGGAACCGCGACGCTGCAAGGACCGTGGAAAGAAACGCTGGACCACCGCCGAATCCCTACCGGCCGCTACCCCTGACTCTACACGCCCAGTCCAGCTCGGCGCTGACGGCGGATCTACCCGGGCAGGGTAGCGGGGATCTGCTACAGGAGGCAACTGCCGAGATAGGTCCAGTAGGTCCAATATAGACATATTGGAGGCTTGACTGATAAATCCAATATATAATGTGTTGTATTCACGTGCAGAGATTATATCCGACAGACCAGAGGCACAACCTCCTGACACAGAGGCTGCTTGCACTCTTATCTGTGCCTGGGAGCGTCTGCCTGTCCTTTTTGGTCTTTCTGACATGGTGAGTGATATATTTATTAAAGATATACAGAACTCTGATTCAACTCTGTTATAAAAATTGGAGATATGCTGCAGAACTCTGATTCAACTCTGGTATAAAGATTAAAGATTTCCAGAACTCTGGTATAACTCAGTGAGACACCCTGATAGCTGGCAGTCAGTGACAAGACACAGATTACAATTCCCAGAAACCTCCTATAAATCAGTGAGACCCCTGATGGGTGGCAGTGCAAGACACAAATTACTATTCCCAGAAACCACCTACAAGTCAGTGAGACCCCCTGATAGGACCCCCTGATAGCTGGCAACAGTGACAAGACACAGTTTACAATTCCCAGAAACCTCCTATAAGTCAGTGAGACCCCATGATAGGTGGCAGTGAGAACACAAATATTACAACAATTCCCAGATATTTTGTAGAAATGAGACCCCCAAAATACTTGGTGGCAGTGAGAACACATAGATTACCACAATTCCCAGATATTTTGTAGAAATGAGACCCCCAAAATACTTGGTGGCAGTCAGAACACAGATTAGAACAATTCCCAGATATTTTGTAGAAATGAGACCCCCCCAATAGCTGGTGGCAGACTGGCAGTGAGAACACACACTAACAGAACAATCTCCTCTCAAAAAACATGTGCTGAAGCGCTGTGTGAAGCCTTTTGTAGTGTGCTGCGGGACTTAGCTCTGTGAGCCCATGATTGGGCAAAATTTGCCCAATCAGGACTCTGAGCCGTGATTGGCATAGTCTTGAACCTGTCTTGCACCTGACCTGTGGTCAGGTGCAAGGCTGTAGCCAATTACAAGCTTCAGGCCAGTGGAAAAGTGCATTGTGGTCCATTGTGGGTGAACACTCGGTGAACATGCGGAAATGTTCGTAGTTCGCGAACATGTGATGTTCGATGCGAACTCCGAACCGAACAGCTCATCCCTACCCCTAAACCCCCCCCCCCCATATATCAGATACTCATCTCTCATCCCGCGGCTAGAACAGAGGCCCGATCTACCGCTTATTGTCTCCAGTCTGCATAACATTCATCTGCTCCTGAGGAAGACCTTGTGTGGTAGAAACGCGTTGAGCTGCTTGTTTTTATCCTGTTGCCTCCAGTACTGCTATGCTGTTTTAACTACTCTGAAGAATCCAGGCTGTCTGCACTAAGAATTCCCTCTGTATCTTTGAGGGATATAACCCTCCTATGGGAGAAGATTCCAAGAATAGGAGGGAAGATAAAGAACAAGAAGGGGGGATCGCCTGTACGGATCTAAAATTGCTAAGATCTGAGCCTGTCAGACTTAGGTTCTTAACCACAAGTATCTATCCAAAAAGAGGCTTTTAAATTGTGCCAAACAATTCTGATGTGCTGAACACTTAGAGCTTGGCTAAGCTCCCCAAAGGGTGAGTGTACCTTCTCTTCTATTCGATTTTGTACGTGTGAAATAAGGACGATATTGTGGCATGAACTCTCTTTTTTCGAGCTATAAAAAGGAAAAGGAACCTCGAAAATAGAAGTTTGGCCGACGGGCTGGCCTCTAACAGTCCGTGACACGCCTACTATAGAGCTAAATAGCTCTCGGAGAGTGTGAGTGTGCTGTAATAAGTGTATCTGTTCATTTTATCTGTATAGTGTCACATTGATCTGCACCATTGCTGTCTTTTTTCCTAATTTTTGGAGGTCAAATCTGGTTACTCAAACGAAAGACGTCTAATTGCTGGGAGGGAACTATTTCCTTCAACTATATAAAAGTAAGACAGTTGTCATTTGTCTATATACCTTAGGTGTCTCAATATTGGGGAGAGGTGGTCTGACACTGAGGAGGAGCGCTGTTCTTTCACCTGGTTCATTTTCTATTATGAAGGTAATATGATGGGCATGCGTTAAAGTCACTTATCCTGATGTTAACGCTTGCATATCCGAACGCTACAGTTAGCAGTCAGTATGTAATATGGCCCACTGTCACGGGCAGTTTACAACACAAAATAGATGTACCCAGTGAGTGACACATACAGTATAGAGTAAAATATTTTCTTAACTAAATATACAAGAGAAAAACAAAGCACATGTAAGATATCAGCAACATAAAATAAGATGATTTAATTTTTTGGTGGTAGTGACCCTTTAATACAGTACTGTTATTTGAAGCTAAACATTCAAAAGACCCTATTAACCCCCAGGATTGCTCTGCTATGCATGAAGGTTAGTGTTACTTGTGTAATGTAATAACATATTTTACAGAGATTTGAAGTCATGCAGGTGATATGGCAGGCAGTCAAGCTATCTTTAGAAGCGAAAAAAAAAACTGATATCCAATCAATGATGAACATATTCACCTGTAAATCATAAGAAAACTATAATAAGCCTACTGCCAATTATAAGAACTCGCAAAGGTATTCAATAATATATTATGGTGTCCTTTGTACATGTTACAATATATTCAATATTAATTACTTTAAGGTCTTTTTCAATTAAATTTTTTAAAGCAATGACCAGATTGATTTATTGACAGGTATATTAGGGGTTGATCAGGGGCTACCTGATTAATTTGTTTCTGTGCAAGCGTAGCACTTTGTTGAATATTTTTTCAAATGCTGTGTTTTTGAGTTTTCACACGGCCAGGGCATGCACATTATTTTAGTGTGTCCATTAAATTAACACATAAAGGGCACTTTCGCTTGGCCCTCACTAAAACCGGGACGCCAAGGGGAAAAATTAGCGATCACTAATTTCCGATTTGCGTCTCGGCTTCACCAGTGTATTTCGGGGCAGATACTGAGCCCAGCAGTCTGCCCCATATTGCTCGCTAAGCTACTGGATGCTTGAGTCAGCACAAAATCATCATCCTATGGAGGACTCCATAGAGGGGATGCTCGGGACGCCGATTTCGCCCTGCCCTCCTGCTTATACTGCCGGGTCACATGACCGGCAAGATCTCGCCTCTCACAAGAACCTGCTGGTCGGTGGAGTGATCGCAGAGGGAGACTGGGGACTTTTTTCCCCCAGTCTCACTCTGCTCCCGGCGGCCAGAAGCGGCAGATCAGGCCGCCGTTCTCATCGTGGGATGAGAGGTGAGTATTTGATTATTTTTTTTTCAGCTACTGCTAACTGATTCTGCAGCAGCTCAGAGCTGGTGTTAACTTTATGGTTAGCGTCAGCTCTTAGAAACTAGTGTTAGGGCCTTGTGATCCTAATGCTAGTTAATCTCTGCTTGCACTTTGCACTCTGTATACTTAACATAGGGAGCGCAAAGTACAGTAAGCAAGCGCTAAAACGATTTGTAAACAGGTTTTTTAACATGTTAGCAATTCGGAGGTGATCCTTGCGGAGCGTATCACCGCTTTTAAACTAGCGCTAATGCTCATTTATGTGAGCGCTAGCGCTAGTCTGAAGGAGGTGACAGAGCCCAATGTTTTTTTGCAACTCCTTTTGATTTCTTCACGAGTGAAAATCTATTAATTTTCTCATGGCAATACACAGTTTTCACCATACCAGATTGACCTCTCTTTGAAATTAATAGAAAGAAGTCCTTAAATGGAAACTTTTAAAAAGAATGGGTTGCTTTCTCAAGTTCGAGAGACTTCTAAAATAACATTATATTCCATAAACTTTAAATATTTTTCAACTTTAGTTGCTTATATAAACACACCATAAAGCAGCATTATTATTTTACATTCTAGATATATACAAACACTATGGGCCATATTACATAGTTGGTGCTAACTTAACCAGAGCTGTTGTAAACTTCCCAGAGCCATTATAGCCTATGGAGCTGTTAAATTAACAACAGCTCTGGTTAAGTTAGCACCAATTTTGTAATCCTGCCCTATTTTTGTTGTATTGTATTATTATTTTGATTACAATGATTTACAGACCATTTAAAAGTTATAAGTTACAAGAGACCATTACTACTGATATGAAATTGTAGCAATCGCTACAGTCTAATAACCATAAAATTCAACCAGGGATTTTAGCATGAGCTCCACAAGATAAAATATAGACTGAGCAAAAAAATCCCACAGAGGTGAAACGCTGGTGCAGAGGTGCTGAGAGTAGTTTGTGAGTTCCTTTGCGCAGTGGATTGTGTACTTTTCTGCATGGTGGTTGATAGCTTATCCTTCACAGTGGTTTGTAAGCTCCTCTGAACGGTTGTTGAATTTATGGGCACAGAAGTTGTTGAATTTACTGGCACAGAAGTTGTTGATTTTACGGGCAGAGAAGTTGTATAATTTACAGGCAGAGTGGTTGTATAATTTACAGGCAGAGTGGTTGTATAATTTACAGGCAGAGTGGTTGTATAATTTACAGGCAGAGAGGTTGTAGAATTTTCTTGTAGAGTGGTTTGTGAACGATTGGGTAAACACAGAGTACAATTAAATCCGCAGTAGTCACACAATGAAATGCTTTTCATGGTCTCAGAATTATACATTCGTGTTGCTGCTTTTGCTGAAACAAAACAAATGTACATAAATATTAATATAACGCAGGTTACTGCCAAAATCAGTACAGTTTTTTAAAGCTACTTAAGACTGGCTTCAGCTTAAATTGTGGAGATTCTGAAGGTAAATTGTTTCAAGGTTTCCCTAAAAAGTGTTTGACAGTCACTGTAATAATAGCAATGCTTAATTTCCTGTTTTTATAATTTTCCATGTCTTATTTGTGTTAGAGGTGTGACAATGGAAATGTATTTTTAGAGTTTGCATTCAGCTATGTACATGAATATATATATATATATATATATATAATTAGTGTTTATTATTGCAGAAGCCACCTGCACATCACAGCAATTCAATGAATTGCATCCCAGAGCTCCTGTGCCACATTCCCCATATGCAGCAAGGAACTCTGGGTAGGATATGCAAATGACCTCTGTCCCACTTTTACACTTTTATGCATCCTGGATCTGTAATTACACAGAACCCTAAAATCACAGGAGTTCTGGGATGCAATTCATTGAATTGCTGTGATGTGCAGGTGGCTTCTGCAATAATAAACACTAATATCTATATATATATATATATTATATATATATATAATTATATACATATATACAGTATATAGTATATCAGGGCTCAAAATTTCAAGTCCCAAGCTACTAACCATGCCATAAAAGTTACTCGCCACCAGATGCTCCACCTGACACCTACCCAGCCCTAAACACACACCATTAAATTATCTTATGAAATTACACTGTTAAAAGTTTGATTAAGAATAAAGTTACAAAAATAACATTTATACCCAGAAATCAGACCCCAGATACATGTATACCCAGTCATCAGAGCCCTGTGTGAGCAGATCAAGGAGGCAGGGAAGCTCCTCTCCACCCACCTGCTAGTGACAGAGACAAGCTGGGTCAGGTTAGGCAGCTGATCCCTGCCACCGTGCAGCCTGGGTAAGGGGGGTTCTGCATGGTGGCACCTCTGGAATACACGGCACAAAATAATTTATTGTGCTGCCTGTGTGTGCATTTCCACTCGTCCTCACTTAATTTCCACTAGCCAAATGTGAGTAGGCGAGTGGAAATTTTGAGCCCTGCAGTATATCAATCAATCGAGAAGGAGAGCACTCCAATTCATCATGTAAAAAATTAACAGAAGCTGACACTTTAAAGGTTTTAACACATTTTAACCCTTTACAGGTTCTAAGAACTCTTAACCCTTTCAAGATTTCAAAGATTGGTGACCCATTGCAGATTTTATACAAGGTTTTTAACCCTAAACTCTGTTAAAAATTATGGGAGTTTAGTTCACAATAAGTGCTAAAGTAAAACTGAAAAATTAGAAAATATTTGCCATTAGTGAAATATATCAATATTTGATTTTTATAATACCCCAACTGTTAAACTGAGCTGGTCCAGCTGACAATAGACAGGTAACACATAGGAAATAATTGTAGAAAAAAAAATACCTTTAAAACAAATATACCATTGAAAAACTATACATATATTTTATGTGAAAATAATCACTATAGCTTTGTACTTACAAGGGTTATAGTAATCTAAAATTGTAATCACTGCATCTTGAGAACCCGCAACATTTGCCACACGAACCATTGGGACAGAAACACAAACAGGTGTTTTGTTTATCTGTAAAGAAAAAAATCAAAAGCAATATAATGAGATGAATCAACTTTAAAAATTGCTACATTTTACTCATATGGATTATAAAAAGGAAGCAAAGCACTTTTGATTTTTATGCATACCTAATGTTGATCTGTGTAAGACTATTTGTCATAGTACGCGCACATGATAAAATCTAGGGTGCAGAAACTGTAAGGCGACCGGCACACAAGCGTTAGTAAAGAGAGGAAGGAACATCTGTGAGAGTGGACGTTCCTTCCAATCTGTGCGCTCAGTGTCCGTCTAGCTTTTTGACATGGAGGGCTTTTTCACGTCCAGTGGTTGGCCCTCCCCGTCAAAACGGCCCACACGCAGAAAAGTGCGGGCTCACGCAAGCACTCAATGTTTTTATAATCCTGTATGTCTCCCCCACAGAGAGATACAAAGTTTAAATAAAAGTTCCCTGGATTTAAAGTGCTTTATTTTATTAAAAAAATAAATTTGCGCCAGTCATCTCTTCTCTGAGCTTTCAGACCGATTTACGTTAATATTTTCCCTCTCCCCTGCTCAATGCACACGCAAGCACTCAATGCGCTCGTGTGCCAGCCCAGTACCCTAAGTGGTAATTCATTAACCAGCGTTCTTTCACTGAATTAATGGGGGCTTTACTCCAGAAAACTTTGGGGATCTGCAAAGGAACAAGTATAGAGAAACTACAATGAATTCACTATTTCTGGGACTGCCACCATAGTTTGACATACTATGTTGGTAAGAACTGTCGGGATATACACATTACCAACAGAACACTGAAAGGTTTCTACTGACGTTGTCTAGCTTAATTCTCACAGCAAGTTTCAATGGGGTACAGTTATTCTGTTGGGAACCAACAGAATACTAATGTCTCCCTGAGACCAATATAAAATTTAACTTTCAATAGGAAATATAAAATAGACAAACTTATAAACATAAAAAGACAGTGCTTAATAAAGAGGACAAATTAAAATCTAAGGAACAGTGAAGAAGTGGTATTCAATACGTAAATTGATATTAATTAGATCTCAATACAGCAGGTGACCTTCAATGGATCACCTCAAAGTATTGTAACCAACATTGGATAAATTGAAATAAATGGCTACATTAAGCCACAAACCAAAAAACGCAAGAAGGAACCACAAGCAACACCAAGGCAGGAATACCCTGTTAGAAGAAAGTGTATGAATACAACTAAATTAGCCAGACAACGCCGCAGCGATGGTCAATTTATAATATATAATAGACCCACAAAAATTATTGTTGTTGGATCACCAAATGCGGAGTGAAAAATTTAAATGGAGGGGTCCTGCCTGCTAGTGCATCCGACGCGCGTTTCGCCGAGAATGGCTCATCAGGAATGCTTGAGGGGCAAACCCTCTGGTATCTCACGACTTCTTTCAATTCCTTATGCAATCTTGCTTGTTCCTGGTAATTATTATTTTTGTTACGTTCTACCATTGAGGTAGTGATCCTTTCAAGTTTCAATGGGGTTTCCAGCAAAGTCTTAGGTATTTAACATAGATTTCAATCTAGATTCCACAGGTGTTTAGATAAGGTTGTCTTGTATTATTTTCTCCATATAGTTTGTGGGGGAGTATAGGGGAGTTTGTAACTTTAAACTGAAATATAGTCACCAGTGTTGAAAACCAATGGTAAATTGAGAATAGTCACAGATCAAACATATTGTTACAGTTACAAGTTTTTATAAAGCGCCCACAAGTTCTGTAGTGCTGTATAATGGGAGGCAAAATAACATATATACATGTAGGTTCAATACACCGAACAGTAGGAGAGAGAACCCTGCTCAAGAGCTTACAATCTAAATGGAGAGGGGTAACACACTAGGTAAGGGTTAATAGAGAATATGAAATAGCGGGGAGAATGTGGGCTGTGTGGGAAGATGCAGTAAGAAATGAACAAAGGGGGATTATGGGGTGAGCCGACATATCAAAGAATAATTATGACACTGTTGTTCAGAATAGTTCCGTGTTACTCACTATTGTTATTCACAACAACTGAACATCAGAGTCTATTGAATTACCTTTGTAGATACTGAGGATAATAAAGGAGGTTCCTATCCCTCCAAAAAACTGTTATCCTGCTTGATAGTAAATATATTTTAAGTTGAATATATATTTATCTTTCAGCCTTTTAAAATAAATATACATATATTGGTGTATACGGTTTGCTAATGGAATTACGTTTAACAAAGGGAGTTGATCCTGATTGGAATTAGACTAGTTTCACTAGCCTCTGGGCTATCATCCCCAAGTAATTAGGAGGAGCTGTATCTCTTACATTAAAATCAAATCAAACACTGTTGAAATTAGCAGTGCTACTTTATATACAACATATAGCTCTTACCATACTAATACATAACCTCTGCTATATACTGTATGTTCTAAAACTCACCGAATCAAAATATAAATATACTCTGTCTTCTTTTGTTTCAATCTTTTTCAGTGACCCAGTTATTGGTATATTTTCTGCATCCGCTGTAAATCCACTCAGAATTCCAACATCTAAAAGCGCCATCCCACTCTCATTCCCTGTGTCTGTATAGCTAGAATCAGGAAAAGGTGATCAAATAAGCAATATTACAGCTCACAAAACCGTATACTGGGCTACTGAAATTGGACAGTTTGTTATTTTCTGGTGAATCATAACTTAATTACATTTCTAGTAAAAAAATGCATATATACATTGACTCCCCTGCACTTCTTTTGTTTCAGTGGAACAAATAGATATTCATATCTATATTCAGCATTAATTGTAGGTAATGTCAGAACGAATGGAAGAAAGCGCTAAAATGGAAAATATACTAAACTATTTAACTAATAGGCAATTGCATTAATTAGTCTGGGGTGTCTAGTGTCTACAAATACTATCAGGGTTATTCAAAGAGAATCAAAAAGTCACCATACGTTCGGTGACTTTTCGTTTGCTTCAATTCGGCGATCCTATTTTGGCGACCCTGCGGTGTATTCAACAAGCACCACAGGGTCCCCGAAGTGCAAGGAAAACCCGCCGCAAACCCGACGAACACTCACCAAGTTTGCCAACCTGCCGAACACTGTCTGCAAAATCCGCCGAACACTCCCTAAAACCCGCAAAACCGCAGGATTAACCCCGCCGAATACGCCGAAGGAACCCGAGCAGCCGCCGATCAGAGCGCAGAGTAGCCGCCAGAAAAAGTTGACACCGCAGACGAATGGAGTGAAAAAAAATAAAACAGTACGCTTAAATGTTTGAAAAGTGAAACGCTGTTTGCAAACAAACTACAGAACGAAAATGTCTGAAATTACATATAAGGTCCAATGAATGATAATAAAAAGGGCTGTTACAGAAAAAAGAAAAAATTATTTAAAAAAAAAAAACCAGAAAAGAAGATGTCGCAAAAAAATCCCGAAAAATGACTAAAAGATCCTAAAATAAATCTATAAATAAAGAGACTTTTTACTGCAGAATGTAATAATCAACGGTTTATTAGATATTGAATTAAAAGGGGAATATTTTTAACATTGAAGCCTATGGGATTTGCCTGAATAAATCTGCCGAATGAAAGCACCGAACCAACAGGGCAATTCAGCAACTTTTCACTGCTGGTTTTTGTTCTCTGAATAAATTAAGCATTGCTTCTCTATGGGGATTTCACTGCCCTCGAACAGACAACGAACAGGCACCTTATGTGCAGGCATATGATTTGGCGAACTGCCTTCTCTCTGAATAGCCAAATGGCCAGGAAAGGTAACCGTACGCTGAATTTCACTGTTTGGTTACCTTTTGGCCACAATTCGGATCTCTTTGAATAACCCTGTATATATACAGGGTGTCCATAAAGTCTCTTTACAATTGCAAAAATGTATTACAAAGGCAAATGAAAAGACAGATAAGTTAAAATTATTACAAAATGAGACGTATATATTTAATTGCTTTGCCTCATTTAATACACCTCTATATGGGCACCATTAGTTGCACGAAGCACATCAAGACGGTACTCGATTTTTTTTTGTTGCCATATTCTCTGTAGCATACCCTCATCTGTCTTTTCATTTGCCTTTGTACTGTAATACATATTTGAAATTGTAAAGAGACTTTATGGACACTGTATTTTTGTGTAGTGTTTTTGGTCACATTGGTAACTAGTAAACCTATAGTCAAAGCATTGAAACATTTGCAAAATTGTAGCTTTAAAAATAACTCCATCTTAGTAGTATTTGGCATATATTTACTCTAAATATTGTGGCCCAGACATAGGAGTGTTCCTTAAATCAAGACATTTTTTATTCATCTATTTTAAAAGGTATTAGTCAGCTATTACTAATTAATGCAAATAAAAGCAATTATTTTAGTTTTATTCACATTTTCGATTTGCAAATTTCATAAAACCCTGCCAGAGTTTCATTTAATTTAGTTCAACATTCAGCAGCTATTCCATTAATGAGAAAATCTGAATAGACTCGATACCAGTGCTCATAGCTGCTGCATTCATACCCTTTGAAAAGAAGGTATAGATTTTTACTGCTTCAGTCTGAAGAAGTCTGTCAGACGCTGTTAAGGGACCACAAACATAAGTGACTCTTGATGGACTTGCAAGAACCTCGCACATAAATCAACCCTAGAGTACCCGTGTCAGTCCAATCATAACTGCTATCATGATCTTGAACCTAATAGCACCATAATGAAAATAATTTTCTTATTTTCTCTCTTTTTTTATTCCATTACATTTACCTGTTGTGATAAAGGCACTGGGTGCAGGGATCAGTACTTCCTCTTTCTTTTATTTGCAGGCATAAAATTAGCAGGGTACAGCAAAAATATCAAATAAACAAAATATAAAACAAATGCCTATTCCTTCATGTGGAGTCTAACTAAACATACAGGATGCCCTGACTGAAAATTGGGCAGCTAAGCTGCTTGCCAATAAATGGAACAAAAATGAAAAGTACTTCCCTTTTGACCTCAAGGTTTTTCTTCCTTCCCTGCTTTAGCTAGCACACAGACTGTACACTGAGAGAACCACACACACACCTCCTTTAAAGGGCAGGGCAATCCTAATTAGCCCTCAGCTGTTTAGTTAACCCTTCAGGGAAAAGGGAGTTCTCCATCCGCTGGCTGATATATTTATAGCCTACTACCCTGCCCCCAATCACACTGTCACAGTGTATTTGCTATATTGTACTTAGACGTATAATTGATGTATCATTTGTGGTGAACACATGCTATTCCAGAAAAAACAGGTGCCACGCGGTCAAAGTGTGGCCAAGCTCCACCCTTTCCAATCAAAAGCAAAAAGACCGGGTACTCAGGCAAAAGTAGACCGGGAGCTTGACATTTATTGTTGACACCTCATTTCACATAACTTATCATCTCCAATTTGGAGCCTTTCTCAAGCCACTTGTAAAATGCTCTAGATTGGAACCGAAATGTCTTGTGAGATGTCCTCCATAAAACTCAGCTCACTGGTTACATCTGCTTGAGTGACTGCTCGCCTAGTTTTGTTCACATGCTGTACTAAATGAACCAATGTCAAATGTATCAAGCTCACTAGAAATAAAGATTAAGAATGACTTAAATTTACAGTTTTACCTTGTGCAAACATCCACAGAAAATCGTCGAATGTTGCTTTTGTCCTCATTTACAGTGATATCTAATGTGAATGCTTCTGGTAAAGGAGTTTCTCTTCTATGCCTGGAGGATTCTTTCTGGTTATAATTAATATTAAGCTGTAATGAAAAAAAATATTCCACATAAACAACTTGTTTCTTTCAATAACTATATTGAGCTTTTCAGCTACATTCTTATTTTTCTTAATATCGGCAGCATAATGTGGAGCTGTCTAAGGCAGAATTATCACATTACAGAATATAAAAACTAAATAATGCAGTTTTCCCAGGTACCTGCAAAATAGCTATTCCTCTTCCGGATGCAGAGACGTTGAGTGAAAGTGGCTGAGAAACTGTGATCTAGTAATTAGAGAAATATTTATGAAATTCATTAGGTTAATAGGTTTCTTTTTTAACATTAAACAGTTTTTGTAGAGATTTGTTTTTACCTGTTGACTTTGTAACTCAAAGAGATTTTCATTGTTGATATGAAAAGTTTTGGGCACCAATGATCCTGTACCAGTAACTGTTACATTTAAGGATGTGTTCCCATTTGGCATCACGCTTAAAAACCGAGCCAACGCCTGAAGAGCCATTACCGTATCCTTGAAAAAGACACAATAGGCAGGTAAGATTATGAATTTGGATTTCTTTTTTTATTTTAGTAATCAAGACAATTGAACCATTTAGATTAGATTAAGGCGTAGCATTAAGTAATATTTTTTTCCCCAAGACAACACATATACAAAAATTTTGAATCTGTTTTCTGTTCCAACATGTAACAATGAATTAATAGTATTATTATTTATATTTTTTCACCAGTTATAACGCTTGGATATTTTAATTTGTGCTTCCAGAGAAATCTGTTTCTTTCTAACCTGACAAAGAAAAAAACCTGAAAGAATAAGGATGTTATTTATTAGGTCTTAAAAGGCATGACAGCACTCCTAAGCTGGTAATATATATTTTTTATGCCTATACAATACTGATGCATAACAGGATGCATAACAATACAGCAACTTGTTCAACAAGGCTGAAGTTACCACTTGATTTGTAATAGCAAGCGGCCCCTTCGTATTTGAGTCCGGAGCCAGAGTTATTAACAGGCCAGTAACAAAGGCCATGTGGCCATTCTAAAATAGAGGCAAGAATGTGTACAATTTTTAGTCATGGAACAGCACCACTAACCATTCAACAGGTGTTTAGAAATTTAATATTATTTATTTTATTTATTTATTTATAAAGGATTTTACCAGGAAGGATACATGTAATATTATTGAAATCGACTAGTCTCCAACATCGGTTTTTAGATCTAACTATCAGACATGGTGAATGTCGCAGTTCTACAGTTCTTTGGGATTGATAGTTTAATAATACGAAAGAATTGCAATTGGGCATTACTGAATACTTGGGATGGCCAAAGACAAAACACTATTGGCCTTTGCCGAGTTACCCCCTTATTATTGTTTTTCACCCTCCCTGTCGACGTCCCTTTCTCCTTGCACGTGCGGAGCCTTTTCTTTTTTACAGAGACCCCCCCCAGCTGGAGATGTTTACCTCCCCCCCCCACCGTTATATATCTTATGTAGTAGACTTGCTATCCTTGTTTTGATAGAATTTATGCCGTTGATCCCCGGATGGGGTCTTTTTTTTCTTGCTTTGAACCGACACTTATTACTATGCTCTTTATTATACTGATGCCCTCGCTGTCGTGAATTGTACACTTTTAAGATGTTTTAGAGCTTATTGCCGTCATTTCGATGATGTGGTGCTGATTTTCAATGCTATTTTATTTTGCTTTTATTGCTGATGTCTGGATGATTTTCATTGCATTTAGCAGTGTTTTTTTCCGCTGAGTATTCTGGCCCTGCGAGGCCTAATGTTGCTGTCTATATGACCTTTACTCAAATAAAAAAATAAAAAATAAAAAAAGTTAAATTTGATAACCAAAAAAAAAAGACAAAATGTTTCCATGTGTAAAGGAGACCTGTTCTATGCATAACGACTCCAGCATTTAACTTAACAGCTGTTCCTATTCCGAGACCTTGCCGCAAGCATCGTTTCTGGGTTGGCCATTGTGGCTTCTTACTATAAAGGAATGGCTCCTATACTGTTATAGGAGGTGTTCATTTTCAGCCATAGTTAAGAGGAGAATCTATTCCAATGTAGCTCGTTCTTTTCTGGGGCAGGTAATTCTGAAAGAAATACCAACTGCCAGAATCTGATGTTAAGTGATTTTGCTATTGCAAAATGGCTTAAAATAACCCCCCTTTACCTCAAATAACATATGGTAATATAATGGAAGCACAGAGTGATACTGGCAAAGATCTCCATGAAGCCCAGCATGTGCCTGCTATGAGTTCTGCACATGCTCACAGTAGCAGAATTGTGAAGGATCCACGAAAAAGCATGGTGGGACACTAGTAACCAATTGTTGCCAGTCTCCAAATGCTCACAGCGAGAGGAGCGGATTGAGCTGCCCTCTCCACTGTGATTCAAGAGGTGAGTGTCACAAGGAGATAGATATATATATATATATATATCCATATATGCGAATTGGAGATTTTACACAGCTGCCTAGTGGAAACCTCCAATTTCTAGCCTGTTCTAGAAAGTAATTCAAATTTTAATGAGCCTGGTCTCTGTGAAGCCATCGAAGGTGTGAATGGGGGGAAATTGGCCCTTTGTTCTACTCAGCAGGTGGGAAAAACTGCACTGCGGATGGCATGGGAACAGCCAGTCTGAGAGGCACCACAAGTGCATTTCAAAGAAGCGATCATATCCTTTGATCGCTAGAGACATCTCTGGATAATTGCATTACAGCTGTGCATTAAAATTAATGAAGTGCACTGAGCATGCCCAGGAGTGGAGAATTCTGGGAACTGTACGAGGTGGGCTGTATTTTGAATGAGCTGGAAACTCTATGGGCCATATTACATACTTGGTGCTAACTTAACCAGAGCTGTTGTAAACTTAAAGGGCAGTATTACAAAGTTGGTGCTAACTTAACCAGAGCTGTTGTTAATTTAACAGCTCTATAGGCTATAATGGCTCTGGTAAGTTTACAACAGCTCTGGTTAAGATAGCACCAACTATGTAATATGGCCCTATATATTCTGAAACACGCCATGTGGCTGGGCCTTTGTCCATTTGGGGTTCACGGCAGAAGAAGTGAGGATTTTGGCCCATGTTCCCAATCTCCAGCCCTAGGAGTCACAGATGTCTGGTTAGCTTACTGACGTGTGAGTATGGGTCTGTGTTTTAATCCGTTTATTTTCTTGCTGTTTGTGTGTGTAAAGTGTTAAATTATCATATCAGTAACCCTAAATGCATTGTGACACATAATTTTTGGTTTATCATAATATAAAACTTATTAAGCTCTGCTTCTGCCTGATATTTGATCCACGCTAACTGAAGGATTGGATTATGATAGAGATTTGCCTTTGTTTAAGCTCGAGTCAACCAAACCGTAAATTGGGGTGCAGTCGCTGAATTGTTCCCCTATTTTGAGGTACATAATCAGAGTCCCAGACCAGCTATGATTCAGGTATTAGGCTTCCTGGGAAAAAGCCCTGGTCTGTGGTGGCAGTGTGACGAATAGTATAAGGAAAGTGGGTACAGGGATTGTGGGAAACGTAGTCGGTACTCCGGGTCGAGAGTAGATGGATACAGTATTGCAATCCTGTGACCATTTCATCACGTTTACGTGCCCGTCGCGAGCGAAGGCGTTGCTGGGACAGATAGGCAAGCGCGCGCGGGGGATTGTTGGCCGCGTAGTCATTATTTTGGGTCTAGGATAGACAGATAGTGATTTGCTTAAGCCTGCATCCTTCGTCACGGCACGCGATTTTCGTGATAGTGAGTAAGGGATTTTTGATTGGATTATTTTGATGTGTTAATTGATTTTCCAAAGCAACATCGCTTAATACAGGGTTCTGGGAGTCAGTAATTCTTTGAGAAATATCGGCTCCAGACTAGAACAATGAGCTGCCATGGAATAGCTTGTTCCCCTACTCCCAGCTGCAAATTAACACCTTAATTACAAGGTATAGGTGACATTGCATTAAGGAGGCGCTTGCTGCAAGGTCAAAATAACTCTAACCGTAAGGATATCCAGCTGATATCTTAATGTTAACCCCTTGCCACCGGGCAGGATGAGCCTGGTGGCGAGACGTTAATGCCAGTGGGACGTACTAGTTTGCCCCCCTTGATGGCTGGAATGGCGGGCCCCTACTCCGGGCTGTCTAGGCAGCTGACGTGCAGCGCACATCATTGGCTGCAGGGGGCGGTCTGAGTTGAGGCTGTCCCGCGGCAGCCAATGACGCGTGCCACACTCCATCTGATGGGAGGGACTGTCTATTTATTCTAGCGGGGCATTAAGGCCCACTGCCACGAGGACTGCATGACGTGCCCCATGACGGGAAAGGGTTACTAATGGAATAAGGCCCCTAGGGGGTTATTCATGTAAACAATGGCAAAAATCACTGTTGCAACCATGATAAAACTTCAGCAATCCAGAAAGGGGAAATCAAACAACAGTAGGAGAAGGTTAATCAATGAATCTTCTCATGCCTCTGTTAGAATTTCCCTGAATGAAGAAAGGAGAACCAGGCCCATCCACGTATTTGTAAAATCACTTTGCCATTTTGACAACAGACGCCACAATTCAGCCATTAGCGCTGCCTTTCTCAAGCCATGTCAAGTATTTCTCATTCTGTTTGAATGTTCCTCTTAGAATTGTTGAAGTTTAATGTGGATGTTTTGTGAAAAATTATTTTTAAAAATGTATATCAGAAGATAGCATGGGCCGTAGAGTGGCGGTTTTACTTTTAGTAATAAGTGGTTTACACTGCCCAGTAAGGTTATACAGGCCAATAATCATCAATGCTAAACTAAAGCAACTAAAAATAATAATAAACACATATTTCTTTAGGAATTTAGTGATGCTATACATATAAAGCAAGAAAACAAAAAATATTTTATACATTGATTTTCTATAAATATAGGCAATGTGCACAAATGCAATTTGAACGGGTTTTTTTACACTCATATTGTAGATGCCTTACCTGAGTAGATGTGTAACCCCCAAGGTGATTTCTTTGTTGACTGAGCCATTTCATGACTGGAATTCCATCTGAAATGCGGTTTTGGGTGTAGTAAGAGAGTAGAGCATAGGCTGCTGTCTCAATATCATTTGTGCGGGGCTGCCAGTAATTAATTGTTGCAGATGGTGAAGGCCAGTACTTTAAGTCTCCTGTGCAAACAGGAAAAGGTATTTTTGTATCAGATGCTTTTATGTGGTTTTCCTTTTTCTCCTTTACAATATTTCTACTGGCACGTTATAGAATTTGCTGACTTACCTGTGCGGATGGCTCTTGAGTTGAGCTGTGTAAGCGCAGCTTCTGCTTTAGTACTATTGGCCAGAGACAGAGCATAGGTAACCACAGATAAGGTGTAATTACTGGAAATCCCTGCATCAAATTGGCTCTCAAGATATTGTACAGCCTTTTCAACGGTGAATTCATAACGTTTCTAGAACAGAATATTGTGTTAGCTGATGTTATAGACTCAAAAGTATTCAACATATGGCAACTTTACAACTTTTTTGGAACCAAAAAAGAATAAACAATAAATAATATAATAAAAGGTGAGGAAGTAACCCTTCAAATGTATAACTCAATCAGCGCTGCCATCAGAAATCTAGAGGCTCTTTCCTGAACCATGTGTCTGGGATTCCACAACTGCCCCTATCCCCTCAAATTAAACTCATTAACTGCACCTCTACATTCATAGGTTAAAACATGCACCCACAATACCTAAATCAGTGATCCCCCATGATCTATAGATCCCAAGAAAGGGGATTCCAATTTGCTCCAGAATCCAAGTCATAGGTGATCACTGATCACGCCACCTTAGGCTCCAAGACAGAGGTCCCCGTAACCCCAGGACTCAAAACCAGGGTCCTCATGCCCCCAGTTGCCAAAACAGGACACTTAGACTGAGTGTCCCTATTCCTGTCCCTCCCTTTTTTCCAAGGGTGAGTCCATCATCTCCTTCTTTGGGTTCCCCTAGAGCGAGTGCCCTCATTGTCCCCTCCTATCTAAAGTAGTCAACCTCACCTCTCCCTCAGCTCTGCAAGAGGAGCACTCAGTCTCCTCTCTATCCCAGCATGACAACTGCTTTCACGCAAGAAGTAGAATGCTAGGGACGGGTAAACTGTGGATATTGGCTCAGAGAGCTGATACACTATCCCCAGGCTTAGTGCAATGCAACTGCAGCTGATACAGACATGGGCGGCATCGCACAGCTAAGCTGTTTTATCTAATAATTAATAAGATTCCAAAATTCTTTATAGTCCTAACTGTTTTCACGCTGTAATCAAACCTTCATACCCTTACAATTATATGGTCTCTGACTTCAGGTGTTTTCTCATCTCTATGCTCATTGGCAAAATACTTTCCAAATAAATAAATCTTATTAACTCTATCACTGCCTACTCTGGGCCCTATTCCATAGTGAACGCTAACTTGGAGACGGTAAGCAGGAAAATCTGCACTTGTAGACTTTCCCTTACCGTCTCCATGTTAACGTTGTATTCCAGGGAAGGAGTTATCTCAGCACCTCGCTACAGAATGCAGTGCTAAGCTCCCTGATACCCACAGTAGCGCTTCTGCTCCGCCATGAGTATCAGCTCCTGGAGTCCATAAGACTCCATGGAGACTCGCGCTTCCAGGGCTTGAGCTCTGCCAGAGTTTGCGCAGCAGTGCAGAGTGATCGTGGAAGGAGACTAGGAACTATTTGTTCCCAGTCTCACTCTGCTCCCAGAGAAAAGAATCTGCGGATTGGGCTGCCCTTTTCCCCTCAGAATGAGATGTGAGCATGGAAGTTTTAGGGGGGT